>ML817861.1:27271-48483 GCA_009831015.1 Picea engelmannii | reverse complement strand
TACTCCATGTCTAGGACCATGTGGGCCTCGAGACATGATCTCCTAGTTATCCCTAGATATCGGGGATAACAGGCACAACTCTCAAATAATTCTCAAATCATAGGGTCATATGTACAACAATGACTATATTGAACTCTATATATACATGTATTCATTCAATGCCCATGTGGATCCACTACTAGGCCAACCCACTATTGCATATATATTTAACTCAGATATACCCCCATTAAAGTTAAAATTATGAATCTTCTTCAGTGATAGCTAGTGGACAATTGCTAAAATATTTCCTAGATCATTGTGGAGTCCATGGGTTATACATAATCCAATATATAGACAAGCTATGAATACTCAATTGTATAGTTTTTCAAATTAATTGACAATTTCTTTATGGAATGTTGAGAATACTTGGTCCAAGTGTTGCAAGTGGTCATCCTAGATTTTACTAAAAAATGGTATATCATCCAGGTAAATGATCACAAAAGAGTTAAGATATGATTTGAGAACTTTGTTCATCGTACTCAAGACCATCACCTGGGATTTAGTATGAGAAAACACCATCATTGATGAGTCAAACAACATGGTGCCTCTTGAAGGTTTTCTTCTATATATATGTTTTGAATTGATACAGCTCTAGTGGTAGTTGAACTTCAAATAAATTTTATTGAAGTACTTATCTCATTGATGTCGATCTGTTAGTTTGTTGGCACATGAAAAAGGATATTGGCTCTTGATGGTGATTTTTCTCAAGAGTTGATAATCCACAAATGTTTTACAGGTGTCATCATTCTTTGGAACTAGAACAATAGTAGATCCACACGCTGGAAAATTGGGTTGGATGCAATGCTTATCCAACAATCGTTGAATATGTGTTTTGATCTCCACATTTTCCAACAATGAAGGCTTGCAAAACACCTCATTTGGCAGAACAACTCATCGTTGTAGATCAATGGAGCACTCAATTGTGCAACTTGGACGCATTTAATGTAGTTCTTGAAACAACTTGAAATAATATGTTGGGAGAATAAAGCTTGATAATCACGAGACTGGATTTATTTTTATATACAATATGTTTAAAATATATTGATTATGGTATATTTGTTTACAAAAGGCCCATGGTTATATATTACATGTGAAATGAATAAGAGTCGTAACCTTTTAAATAGTCACATCATTTAATAATCACAAGTCATGCCCAAGCATTAGGTGACTAAATATTCATAAGTACAAGCACACTCTATAGATTAGATGATTAGATATTTCTTGTAATAAATTGAAGATTATATTACATTTTTCATAATTTTGTTACCTTTGAAAAAAATGATTAATGTAAAATTTGAATATAAAATAATATGGTTTTAGACACAACTCAATTTGAAATCTAAAAGATCAATAATTCTATATTTAATTTTGTTGCAAATATATTGTGTTTTCTCTTCATTATTTCTTAAATTTAATGCTATAAAATCATAAGCTATTGATACATTAAAGGGGGAAGACATACTTTAACTCATACTTGTTTTGACATGATTAATATGTATACTTTAACTCATACTTGTTTTGATATGATTAATATGTAGCTCATTCGCATGTGCTTTCACATATGCTCCACTAAAATCCATTCTCATTCTTCAATTATAAAGTTTTTTTTGTAAAATAACAATATTCATGGTCCTAGCATATCGCAAATCCAAAATGTTGACCAAGTAAACTTGAAGGTAGTAAATCCCAAAGTTATGAATAACAATATTCACTATCATTTGTATTCTCACTCATAAAGTTTAAATAAAGATTTTGATTCAAATTTGAGCCCTATAAATGTTGTAAAGAGTGGTGCAATGGAAGTGCACCCAACAAACCTAGTTGCAAAACTCACAGTGACACATATAGAAACACCCACACAACAATTGTGGCCTAGTGAAGAGAATTTTGTTGATAAGAAAATGGAGAGGTACATGTCCAATTTATGAATAGATAGTGTAACCCTTGTACAATGGAAGTAATGGATTTGATAACTTAAGGGAAGGAAAATCACTTCAACTTGTTGATTATTGAACTTCTCAGTTACAAAATTTTATGTTGCAAAAATATAATGTATGTCATGGAGGAAAATGGATTTATGTATACAATTTGAATGCTAGATGTTTAAATGCATCAACCAATCCTAGATTCATCATGTAGTCTGCCTTTTGGACCCTTTTGCAACGTTGAAATGCAAATCACAATTTTTGCAAAGTATTATGAGGGTACAATTGCACCTTTTCAACATGAGTGATCCACACTTTTGTTGTTAAATGTCCTTAGTCCAACATGAAAACCTGCATACAAGAATTCTACACTTCCATCATTTACCGAGCTACAATGTCAAGTTACACATTCTTCACCTTGCAATTTGCATCTCTTGAAAGATATTCTAATTTTTTGTGGCTTATTCCCAACATAATTTCATCTTAAAGTCTACAATATTGTTGGATTATGATCAAATTAAATATTTACTTTTATCAGTAAAATGAACTTTAACATTGTTTACCAAATGACTAATCTAAATGTAAATTACTATGTACAAAGAAGTATAAACATTTCCAACATAGTTTCATTTTTTAGTTTTCACACTTAATCAAATCCTCAATATTGTTAGATTGTAATCAAATAAAACATTTGTTTTTATTAGATTATAATTAAACAAAACATTTATTTTTATTAGATTATAATTAAACAATACAATTGTTTTTATTAATAAAATGCACTATACATTATTTATACATTATTTATAGACTAAGTAATCTAAATGTTAATTACTTTTCATCATTTTTTATATATTAACTTATACAAAAATTGAGTGCATAATCTAAGAAACAAATGACTTAGTTTTATACATGAGAAATAAATACAAAAAATAAAAATAAACAAAAAATTAAAAAAATATATTTAAAAATTTCAGTCTTTTTTTTTTAAATTTTCAAATTAAAATTATTATCATCTTATATATTTGATAGGAGACTGATTTCCTTTAATTTTAAACTCAATTATTATGTTTAGTAAAATTTATAAAATCTTTTTATTTTTAAAATTTTTAGAATGTGGAAAAGACTGAACTTATCCATCTTTCCTTAAAATACTTTTTATCCTATTTATTATTTTATAATACTGTAAATTGAATAATATAAATAAATAATTAAAAAATTTACAATATGGAAAGTGTATATACCATATTCCTAGATTTGAATCTATAATATCTTAGATTAATTCTTAATCACTAAACCCAATCAAATAAATCTCTACTGATCTACAAAATATCTAAAATAACACAATTCAAGTTTTTATTTATAATGTTTCATTGTAATTTTTTCAATTATTTGGAAGCACTCTCATAAAGAATTACACATATGATATCTTATGAGGAACACCGATTCATAACCACTAAACCCAATCAAATAAATCTCTAATAATCTACAAAATATCGAAAATAACACAATTCAAAAATAACACAAGTCAAGTTTTTATTTATAATGTTTCATTGTAATTTTTTTCAATTATTTGGAAGCACTCTCAGAAAGAATTACAAATTGTAGTCTTGACAGCTAGTGGTAATGCTGTTATACCTAGTCACAAGAATAACATTGAATTGATGCCGATAGGCTAATTTCATGCCATGCCAGGGTTTATATGGGCCTGAGCTAGTTTATACTAGCTGGAACATCCTTGTAACCTCACCTAATTATCTCCGATGGCGCCTCACAAAGTTTGTGGTGATCCAATTAACACAATAGGAGCATACATAAAACCCAGCTGATGATAAGAAGGCAGATATAAGAAACAACACCCTCCATTGCTTTTGGGTTGACAGAAGCGCTAGACCAGCAGAAAAACAGCCTAAAGCCAAAAGTATTTGCTTACCAGCCTGGAAATTTTTGAGTGCTGTTCTGCATTCCTTGCAGTGGATGACATGCCGGAAATAACGGTTTGTCGGATCCGGAGCATGTACAGTTCCCAGTACTCCTTTAGTTGGAACTGAGGATGCTTTGGACGTAACAAGACCTGCTGGTGCTTCTTCCAACAACGCAGGACTTTGAGGCAAACAGAAAGTTTGGTGGCCAAAGTAATAGGGCATTCCATGACCTACTTTATCTAACCACCTTCTGTACTCAGTGACCCATGTGTCACAGGACCTTAGATTAAGATACAAGTCCTTGGTGGGCACTTGTTTCCTTAATAAAACCTCATTCTGTGAAGAGAGGAATCCCATATCTTGTTCAAAGACTCTGTTGGATGTCTGGTGGATAACCCAGTTTGGTATCAACGAGAATCGTGAGTTGAAATTGGTGCCACCGAATCTAACTATAAGCATGGACTTCCCCTGTCCTGATGGACGACAAAGAAACAAAGCACTAGAATATTGCGTATTACCATCTTTGCCAACATATTCTTTGTCATTCCTAAGGACACAAGGAGCCTCAAACCTTAGTGTGTTTGCAAATGTGGGATTGCTTGCCTCACCCCACCTTCCTGAGAATCCCCTGGGTGTCCGCTCTGTGACCTCGAATGCAAGCGGTTGAGCATTCTCCCTTTTTGCAGATAGATCTGTGCGGTCATGTGAAATGGGTATATGGGCTGGATCCATGAGATTCTCCAGAAGAATGGAGTGATCATAAGGAAGCTCGTGCACTGAAGAGAAATCCTGAAATCCAGGCTTGGAATAGTGATCAAACCATGGAAGCTTTTTGGGGTCTGCAGTGCTTCTATCTGCCATCCAGACCCAGACTACACCCTGAGAAATAGTAACTTCGTAGGATTTGACACATGCAGCATTTGGGATTTTTGCTCCAGAGGGAAGCTGCAACAAGAAGCACCATAAAAAGGAAGAATTAGGAACAATAGTAAGTTGAAATCTCCGGTGTTCAATTTTTGGAATCCAAAATCACAATTTATGTCACTTTGAAGTTGGTACCTCTAGGTTACTTGATACAGTTCTTTTATAGGCATTGTATAATGAACAAGGATCAAGAACTCCAGATTTTAACTATAGCCAACTTGGTTTTAACAACTGCCCCTACAAGTTTGCTGCTTGAAGCCTACTGCCACCACAACTTTGCTTCTAAGGAATATGAAACTTGAGACATGCAGTAGGCCATTTGAATTTTCAACATGCAGTGTGGTTCATTGGGTACACTTTCCCCTACAATCAGGACATTTAAGTGTACTGTATCCCTATAGACGTCGAGCCTTGTAGAATAGAATAGGATAGGAGGGCTTGTATGTCGAGGCCTACTCGGTTGATTACATCTTTTTAGCTCCTCTCGGCCGTAAGATGCCTGGCTGATATTGGTGTCACTGGTACAGACACTAATAGATCAGTGAGACGATGTCCCCAGCAAGAGAGAACACAAGGCCACCTTGTCTTAGAATTCCTACACCTGGCGTAGAGGGACTGCTGTCCTTCCTCCTTCTCATCACAGATATCACGAACAGATGCCCATCAACAGGTTTCTCCACTCCCTAAGGGATTCGTCGGCCTCGGATATTAGTAAAGCTACAGTAAGAGGTTCCCTACTTCTCCCCTCTTGTCTAGCACAATCAGGTCCTCTTAGCCATAGCCACTTTCTGGAGAACATTATCAGGCTCAGCGTGACACATTTGTGGTGGTGGATGATGATGGCTCCTCTTCTGATTTTGATGCTGATCAAGGTGTTGCTTTTCTTCAATATCCAGTCTTTTGATGCTGATCGAGGTGTTGCTTTTCTTCAATATCCAGTCTTTTGATGCTGATCGAGGTGTTGCTTTTCTTCAATATCCAGTCTTTTACTACTCTCTAGAGGACCTTTTATGGCGCAGCATTGCTACTGAAATGCTTTCTTTCTTCTGATGTACTATCTAGAGTTTACTCTTTTGGGTTCATCTCCTTTTATCTCCTTTTCTACTCTTTCTTTCTTTAATCTAAGTTTTATACTGATTTGGAGATGCTGTATGCGGTCCTTATTGCTGTTGTCAAACTTTGTTCTTCCTAATTCCAGTGACCTATTCTAATCATTTGTAGACAATATAATTTCATTTCATTTCTATGAACTACCAACAAGAGAATATCTCATGCTTATTCACCCAAACATATCACTCACTATGTATATTAGAGTGTTACTTAGCGTTGTTATCAAGCTTTGTTCTTCCTAGTTCCAGTGAGCTGCTCTGATCATTTGTAGCCATTTGTAGACAATATAATATTTCATTTCTATGAACTATCAACAAGAAAATATCTCATGCTTATTCATCCAAACATATCACTTACTATACAGTGTTACTTAGCAAAGTAAGCAGCCTTATGGCTGTTTTGCAAAGACCTGTATATGCACATAAATTATTTAAAGAAGATCTGATGAATTAGAAACTAAAACAGAAGAACCACGTATACAACCGTTGAAGTAGGTCTTCAGATACTTTGAGAATCTGGAAGATTGCAAGTGTTATAGTCAGAATCCTGTGTGAAATGGATGATTTCTCAAACAAATTTAATCTCAATTTAACAAACAATAGAATGGGCCTTCATTCTTAAAGCAACTACCTGGGGCATCTAAAAGATGTCCATTTTAAATTCTTAAACCTATTACCAATTGTACTACCTGGGGCAATCTAAAAGAAATCCCAAAATGCAGAGAACCATTCAGTATGCAGAAACGCACTTCATGGCTGGTGTGTCCCCATAAGGACCACTGTGTATAATTAAATTATTAATTGGTAAGTCCACCAAAATCGAAGCACATAGTAAACAGAAACAATATAGAGTTCTTATACTTTTTGGAATGGAACTTTCAGAATTGAAATGGAAATTTCACTTTGGAATTTTGCAGTCTCCAAAATCTGAAAACGCCATCATTAAAAAAACCATTCTGAGGAATTGTCGATGATGATACTGGTGCATTTTGTATACTGGATAGTTGGCTTCATTTAAAAACAAATGAAAGAAAAAGCATATCCCAAGCAATGGTTAAACTAAAACCTGAGGGATCTTCACACATTTACCATCCCCTTCGAATTGCCAACCATGGTAAAGGCATTCCAGTCTGCCTTCCATCAATTGGCCTTCGGATAGCTTGGCTGCCCTGAAAAATACATTGAAGCCAAACAAATAAATACAACTCCAAACCACGACCTAATTCATACACTGAAATCTACAGATGCCATCAACAGTACCCAATTCTAGTTATCATTGTACTGCAACTAAAGAAGCAAGGTGCATTCTACTGTCTGGATGGGGCTAGGGGTGATCCATCAACTCTTTGCGTGTCCATGTGTACGGTACATTGAATCTAGACAGTGAACTGGGTGCATTGAATATTGAAGCAAGACAAATAAATACCACTCCAATCCATGACCCAGTTCATATACTGAAATCCACAGATGCCATTAACAGTGCCCAATTCTAGTTTCAGAGCTATTGACAAATATCAAAGTTGAAATAATAATTTCATTGCAGCCAGAGAAGCTAGGTGCATTCTACAGTGTGGTGGTTGGGGTATGGTTGGGGTAGGGGTAATACATCAACTATTCTCATGTCTCGATATGTGTAAAGGTACAATGAATCTAGAAGGTGTAACAGGTGCATTGAAAATTGACATTAGCACAGACACATCTAAACCCAGGTCTGAGGTCGTGGTGCATATCAAACCCAGGTTTAGATGGGTCTATATTAGTAGACACCCTTTTCAACCCAAGACCAAAATGGGATCTATAAGCAAGTTCACCATGGATTTGGCATTTTGGTTGAGAAACTGTATCTTTGTAGTTGATCATGTAGCCTTGACTTACAGGGGTTGGTCAGGACTTTATCAGTTATAGAAAGAATGAAAAATTTTAAGGATGGAAATTTATTTAAAATGTACAAATCTTAACTAATATTATTAATCTTTAATATACAAACTATAAAATTTTGCCCATAAAAAATTGATCAACACTTTACTTAATAAAAAGTTGATCAACATTTTACTGAATTGATCCTGTCTTTAGACTGGCTTAGCAGAAATAGAGAACAAAACATACCTATGGGGACAGCGATCCTCATAACATTGTAGTACCCCATTGCCATCTTCATACAAGACCAATTGCTTATCAAATACAGTAAGGCCCAAGGGGGCATCCTTGGGCACTTCTGCTGCAAGGTACAATGGATACCATTCATTCTCCCAGTTGTACTCGTTCCTGTTATAAAGTGGGCCCTCCTCCTTGATTAAAATCTCACCATCTTCACTCTCCAGAGTCCTTGCAGTGCTCATGGCTTCGGCTCTCATTCTGCACTTTGCATTGAATGGATGGCAGTTCACGCTGCTCCTGGGATGAGTTCTTCTCTTATTCTTGTTCACGTTGAAAAGCTTCCTTATTGGAACTGGAGAGTCCACCATGTGGGCTCTGGTCATCCAAGAATGAGAGGCTATGGGTTGCAGGGGCTGATGAAAAATTACAAACCCCATTTTGTGTACAGATGCAGAAACCAATGGAAAGGTCTTTGTACTTAGGAATAGTGTACCCAAAGAAGCAATCAAATGACAGCCACAACAATTGTACTTTGAAATTTTATCATATTCTGATTTGAATCAACCATATGAATCAAACTGAGGAGGTTGTGTTGACTTTGTTTTGTTTTGTTATTGTACTGACGGAAGGTAGTATTGCAATGAGTTAGTATTGACTTTTATATTAGTTTTGTGTTGACGTGGAAATTTTATCTTAGTTTTAATGTTCAATATAACAAGTAAAAAAAAATATTTTTTAATATAACAAAAGTAGTATTTTTTTAACTTCTCATTGGTAAAAAAATTGATAATGTTATTGCAGCCTTCACATATTTTGAAACCTTCAATTAATGAAGAAGAACAATGTTTTAACTCCTCATCCTTATCTTCGCTGATTTTCAATGTACTTGTGCTGTTACAAGGAATCCAACGACCCACTTAATCTCCAAAATTCCCACTTGATCTCCAAAATTCAGAATGAGCAGTCACCATTCTTTCCATTCTAAATAAACCCAATACCTCAAAGCGTGCTTGATGGCCCCGATTTATGAGTTCAACGGCCCTCCCAATGCCAAAATTCACTTCAACCCGAAACCAAAGACCCTGTTTAAAATAAAACTATTAATAAACAAGTAAGTCAAATTTTACTTAGAGTTAAAAAATAAGATATTATCCACAGATTTTAAAGTTCTTAATTATAATATTTCTGTTTTGGTCATGTGATCAACGGTTGAGAAATTCAGTCACTAACATATGTGATCTCAATTTCTTTGGCTCATATGGACCCTTCACACGCGTCTGTCAATTAGTTGATCTCCCCCTTTGGTCGGCTATGCTTGTATTTCATTTTATAGTTTTTGTTTGGTTTCATCGAATGTGAAATTGGAATAGGGTCACATGGTAAGTCCAACTTCCTACCTCACTTTGACCCACCACATCCCTTTGACCCACTACATCCCCAACGGAAATAGCAGCTTCACAAAGTTGTGTGATGATCTTGCATGGTGATACAGAATGAATATATTAAACATTTTTTTTATTAATTTATTATTTTAAAGTATTTAGGATCAATATTATTTAGCAAATATATTTAAAGATTTTTTTATTAAAAACCTTTCTCAATAAAAACTTTTCTCAATCAAAAGATCAAATCAAAACAAACTTCTTAACCAACTATCCATTATTATCAATTAAAAAAAATCAAATCAAAACAAAATTTTTAACAAATTACTTTATTTTTATTAATATTTTTATCATCATGCCCAAAGGGGTTGGATCCAATGGTGGAAAGCGAGGAGTTTTTCACTGTTGGGCAAGGTTCAATTCTCGTGAGAAGTCCTGCACAAATTAACAAAGAAAAAAAAATATTTTTATCATCATAGAATTAATATAATAACACGAGATAAATAGGAATACTGTGGATCTTATGTACTATGGACTCATGGCATATGGCATAACAAGATTTTGCAAAGGATCTTATGTACTATGGACTCATGGCATATGGCATAACAAGATTTTGCAAAAGACGTTACATGAAGTTAATTAAGTGTTGAATGAGGATAGATGGATGAGTAGAGAGGGTGTGTATTGTGTAATGAATAATATGTTTTTGTTAAATAATTTAATTGATTTTAGATAATAATAAAAAATAATTTTGATAATAAAAGTTTATAAATTTTAATATTGTAAATAAATTTTTAAGTTTTATTTTTATTATAATAATTATCAATTTTAATTTTAATGATTTAAATTTATAATATAAGTGTGTAGATTTTCGTAATTAGTTATAATGTTGTTTGAGTTTTTTGAAGATAAATTAATGGGTGAACATTTCACCCAATAGCTCCTTATAAAACTAAATAAAAAATTTATAAAAATTCAATTAAATTTATATATATTAAAAATTCAAATTCAAATTAACTTATTGTATTGTCTAAGGTAGTATATAGCAATGAATTAGCATTGACTTCTATATTAGTTTTGTGTTAACTTGAAAATTTTATCTCAGTTTTAATGTTTAACATAACAAGTAAAAAAAAATATTTTTTAATATAACAAAAATAGTATTTTTTTAACTTTTCATTGGTCAAAAATTGATAGTCTTATTACAACTTTCCCATATTTAGAGACCTTCAATTAATGAGGAAGGACATTTTTTTAACTCCCCATCCTTATCCATTAGTTCAGGTGTTCATTAATCTCTGGCACCACTAATGGAAAATTGGACACTCGCAGTGAATTTACAATTTGATGGAAAATTGTGATTTCATCTTTGCAAAGTGTGTGATTTGGATTAATTTACAAAACAAAAATACTTAGTGTTTGTTTATTATTTTATGAAAGATTAAAAAATATTTTTTAATTATTGATGATAATGATGATTAACGTTCACTAAAACTGAATTGATTTATGGATAATCTTAAGAGATTAAATGATATTTTAGAATATTTTTTATAATTATAATTTTCTTTTATTAATTTATTGAGAAAAAAATATTTTTTAATTTTTTTAATAATATTTATAATTATTAAAAATTAATTAATTATAAAAAATAACCTATAAATTATATAAGTTTTAATATATCATAATTATAATGTGAAATGTTTGCGAAGATAATATCTTATTATTAATATAATAGTTAATTATTTGTAAATTAATTATATTTATTTAATAATCATTTTCCATCTTCCTTATATAATATACATGTATGTAAATAACCACTAACAACATTTAGATATATCATTAATAAAATAACTTATATAACTATATAAGTTAATTGAATATCAACATATAATCTTTATAACCACAAAAACATANATATATATATATATATATATATATATATATATATATATATATATATATATATAACCACAAAAACATAAAAAAAAATCTCAAATTATCATAACACCTAAATTGTACCAACCCTCACTTTTATTTACTTTTAGCAATAAAAGTTGTTGAGATATTAAAGGGGAATAGTGTATTTGGTATTCAAATTGACACACTTCAACATCTTTCAAAATCCGAACTAAATATTATAGTAATTTGTTATTCAAATCACAATTTCATTGATTCTAGTTGATTTGGAAATGACATAATAACTTTAGTACAGCTATTCGGTAGAATTTGAGATTGAGATTTTCTTAATCAAACTTAAGTGAATTTTTATAAATAAATAAATTATTTTCAAAAGATGCCATTGAAATGTCCTTTATTTCAAAAAGATATGAAGGAATTTTGTCTTTTAGTAAGTTTTTTAATTTGTACAAACCCAATATTGGATTTTAGTTAGTTTTTTAATTTGTACAAACACGTTATTGGATTTTATAAATGAAAGGGATATTGATCCCTTCCATTTGAACAAGATTATGTCATTGATTTGAAGTGTTTGAATTATTGGATTTTATAAATGAAAGGGATATTGATCTCTTCCATTTGAACAAGATTATGTTATTAATTTGAAGTATTTGAAATGGATATTTGTTGGAAGATTAGTTTTTTATTTTGTTTTTGAAATGAATGTATGTTATAAGATTTTCTTTTAGAGTTTAAGGGCGGTAGGAGTTGATGGGAATATTATTGATTATGAAGGAATAATTTTGATGTATTATGTGTGGGGTTAAGAAATGTTTCTAATAATATTGTTGAAGCCTAATTTTTATGGTTGGGATTAAGTCTGGAAAAGGAGATGGGAATCTAAAATATTTTGGCATTGGGAAATCTGATGCTCATAATTTGCATCATATATGTTACGAGGAATAAATCTCTATGGTTTGGGGTAGGACCACAACAAACAGAACAACACCAAGAAATCAACGCAAATCTCAAATATGCTAGATAAATGGAAATGTCAACAAAAGAAATGAAAGAAAGGCTAGGAGCCTATCTCTTTTGGGCGTTCATAGGAGACCATCGTTGAGCTCACAATCCAATGTTTGATACCTACAACTTGTCCTCAACATCCAAGATACATAGGCATATGTAAAATGTATGAAATGTCAGCATATAAACTAGCATAATCCATCAACATGTATAACAAATTTACCCATGGAAAACAATATAAACATTTGCAACATATAATTGGATGAGAAAAGAGTATTTATATTAATATAATCAACATAAGTACATAGGTGACAACCTTTTGTATCAACACTTGTCAAAACCGAGAAACTAAGTCCCTCCACCTGGGCCTTCACCACTTCAATCCTCCACAAGGAAAGCTCACAAGTTCTAGGAGTAATTGGGTTCCTCCTTCACATGATATGTAGAGCTTGGGGGTTGAACATAAGGAGAGTTCAGACTTAAAGGACTAAGCGATGCAGACTCAAGGATGTAACATGGGGAAAATTTTCTCTAGAGTGTATTTTCTCTCAACTTTTCCCTTTTTCTTCAAGGCTTTTATATGGTTCAATGTATAGCCTTCAAAGGGAATTGAAGGGTTAAATCGGAGCATTTCCAGCATATGAAAGGCCAAGGATCATGGATCCCGTGACTTGGCATGGAAAATCTGAAATGTTTTTAATTTTGAGCACAAAACCCGATGTACACGGGTTGTAATGGAGCAACCTGTGTATACGCATGTTGTATAACTGTAGCCCGCGTATATGTACAAAAAATTGAATTTTTTACTTTTGACTGAGAAAGATGGGGAAACTGATTCTGCAGAGGGAAAGGGTAGGCCACCAAAGCATGATGCATAGAGTGTGGCAAAAAGTGTTATAACAATATAAAATCGAAAAGAAGTGGGGAATAATGCCTTAAACTCCTTGTTATTGAGAATTAGAAATTTGGCCTCCCGATTTGAAGAAATCTCCTTTCTTCATATCAAGTGTGATCTCAATAGCAAGACATACCATTGGGAAAAACTTGCCTCTCATTTAAATCCAAAAACTTTGATAAAAAAATGGGGTGGTGTCTTCCTTCCACATCCCCTAATAGTGTTGTAGCCACTTGTTCACATTTTTTTAGGCTAAGTGTGGTAAGCACGTGACATGGAGGACATGATTGATGGGCATTTACAACTGCACACTTGATTTGCAAACTACTTTGAGGGAGTATTGAATTCTTCTTGTTTGGGAAATGATAAGAAATGTGGAAAAAAAAACCCAATGGAGGTAAAGCTCTGTGTCATTTTTCAAATCGGGATTCATGGAGCCATTGCACTAGGGGCCAGGAGAAATGAGGGAAAAATTCAAGTGGGTGTTTGTTGGCACAGGGGCATACCCAGGGTTCAACACTTCAACAGCGCACCAACAAAACCCTAACTACCGGCCCTTTCGACAACACCTGCGAAGCAAGCGAAGTCTCACCCGAGTAGGAGCAGGGGGGGGGTTATAGGACTCAGGTGTCTGTAACCAAGCTCGGACACAGATGTGTGATAATAACACTTCGCAGAGTATTCTAGCAACACTTAGAAGGTGGTATGCATTAATCCATTTGCTTTATTAACATCGCAGAACAAACCCTAATATAGATCAGCGCAATAATAATAAAGATACTTCAATCATTTAGCACATGGCACTGAGTTAGATCTAACATTCATTCATGCTTAACACAACTAAGCATTAAGCATCAACAGATCCATCTAACATACATAATAAGCAAAGCACTGAGAAGATTCATAGCATAATCAACAAAGCACAAAGCAAACCAAAGACACAAGATATACGTGGTTCACCCCAGTGTGGGGCTATGTCCACCAACTGCTTCATCTTATTTATTATTCTTCAATCTCTTACATTCATCCACTCCTGTGCACTAAGACAGACAGCTAAGCTTCGCACCAGATGGAATATTTGTGCACTGCGCACCAGATCCTCCTTCCTAAAACTAGGTCAAGGCACATAGCCAACTCCTCTATTGAGCACAGAGCCTTACATACGCATTATGTTGCACAAAGAAACTCAGAACTACTTGCACTTAGCCTTCCAAGCTATTGACTCCTTTCTACATTACATTCTTACTTATTTATACTTTTACAATAAGGCCTAATCAGGGGTAAACCCCTGGGCCCACATCCCATAACCCATTACAAAAACCCTAAGGAACCCCTTGATGGGTCCACATAGCCCGCCAAACAAGTGAGATCCATGATCTCCGCTCCGCCTCGGTGCTCCATCTTCGACCAGCATGTCAAAGTCCAAAAGTGGTCCAAACCTGACCAAGGTTTCCTCAAAACTTGGTTGAGGGCCAACAGGCCCCCAACACTCACCTGTGACTTGTCTCGAGTCACTCAAGTCTGGTCAATGTTGCTTCGAAGGCCTCGAGCTTCACTTGAGATACCTCGACTTGTTGCTTCGCCTAAGCCTCCTACTCAGCAAGCTCTTGGATCATTTTCTCTGTAACAGGACCTTCTAGGCGTTGTTTTGTTGTTGCAACCACTTGGTCCAATTGCGAGCCTTGTCCTTCAATTTATTCAAACACCTTGCATGCTTCATCATGTACAGGTTGTAATTTCTATGCGACTTCTATTACTCTGCCTTGGATGGCAGTGATTTGTTGTTGTACTATGCGTTGTTCCTGAGATCTCTTCATTATTTCAACTGCATTGAGCAACTTCATCTACATCTGCACGGAGAAGGCCTGTTATTGCGCGTCTTGTAACTGTGCTTCCAATTTCCTTAGCTCTAGATCTTCTACGAGGTGTTCATAAGTCTTCACACTTCTATGGCTCAGTTGTTTGCATTCTGAGGTGAGGTCTATGATCCTTCCAATTGCATTCTTAGTGGCTTCCTCCCTTTGGTCGTGCACCTCCCACAGAGTTCTCGATACTACTTGGATCTCCAACTCCGTTATCCTTGCTTGAAGTTGTTGGATGGCCTCAGGGAGCTTCACCACTTGAACCTCGACTGACTCACGTCTCTCCTGTGCCAAGCTTGGAACAGAGCGAAGTGATTTATTCACTGCTTCTTTGACCGCAATCTTCTCTATGAGAAACTGGTCCTTTTCTCTCTGTATCTTCGCTTTTTCCTCCTTGAACATTTCCGGAAACCCATCTCTCTCATTTTCATAGGAAGTTACACAATACCGCGCTACTTGTAGTTTCTCTAAGACTTCCTCTTTCTCTTGTTTCAAGGCTTCTGTAGCCTTCTCCTTTTCTTCTTGGACTTTATGAAGTAAGCCTCAGTCGCATCTGCAAGTCTTCTTAATTGGGCGTGTTCATCCCCCAATCCTACAACTTGTGACAAATAAGGCGCAGTAGGTACTACGCGGATCAATTGAATAGCTTGATGTATTTCCTTCAACTCCTTCTTGACCCTTTCATATAGCTCCTCCTGCTTCGCTCCATATCTCTGCAATATGTCCTCGGAAGCATCCTCCATGGCTCCGCGAACCAAGATGATGCCATCCTCCGTGAGTGTGGCCTCTAACTGGGGCTTGCTAGCGCGTGTCCTCTTTCTTGCTTAAGGTTTCTACAAAGAAACCTTCCTCTTCTGCGGTGTTACTGTTTCAGTAGGGGGATATTTCGACGACATAGCTTCGCCTTATCCTTTCTTTTCTCCTTCATCCCCTCCTCCTTGTCCATTTGCTTCGTCTCCTCCTCCTAGCGAGCCAGATCTATTTTCTTCAGAAGCGTTGTCCTCCTCATCAGTCTCTATATTATGGACTTCCTTCTTTTTCTTCTTCTTCTTCGCACTAGACTATCCAACATGCTCAACCCTGGTGACGAGGGGACTTCCTATGATGTCAATGTCGGAGAGTTCTGCATCAGCAATAGGTACGAGGAACTCCTCCGGCCACTCCTTCATGATCTAATCCATGTCTTCATCTGTCATCTTGTAATATGACTGTAACTCTTCCTTGCTCTCATCTTTGCGCACAGAGATATAGATAAAATGTTGATCTGTGTGGAACTTTCCTATCGGTTTGTACTGGTGCAAGGTGCGCAGTGTCATGTGTGGAAATGCTTCAATGGAAACCTTCAGTTGCTAATAATACACATGGAACACAATGTTCGACTGGCGTTGCTTCGATATGTCATTGGTGTACCACAAGGTAGAAAACCTAGTGGCCAATGACACCGATGGTTCAATCTCCGGAAAGGTGGCTCCTTCATGAATTTTCCAAGCGACAAATGCAATCAACACAATCATCCAACTAAAGTAGAATTTGTATCCCTAGTCCCGAGCTTCGCGACAATCTTTCTCGAGTTCATTGATGAGGTAACTCGCCCAACTCATCAGCATTCCCTCCACACATTTTCCTGTGAGGTCCACCATGAACCTGGTGCCCTGTGTGGGGCGATTCTTTCTTATGATCTTGTCAGCTATGAGTTGGCAAGCGAGGCACACTGCACCATCTTATATAGAGGCTACCTTGTAGCCTCGCTTTAACTTTTCAACTTCGTCATAAGCCTCCTTGATGTGTTGTGCTAGGGGGCGATCTGAAGCCTTCCCTGGGTAAAACTGTTGAGGGTCAGGTCCCTGCATGCTAAATCTTGTAATCAAGTGGATTAGCATTGGATCCACAATAATCCGTCGATCGAGCCATAGGTATCCTCTATGGTAGCACAACAAGAGGATTTTAACGCAAGCGTTAACCTCCTAGTGACAGCCAAAATGGGGAATCTTCATCATATTTAGTATAGTGGACTACGTGAGCTCCTTAATCCAAGGCTAGGAGACCAGGCGAGGCTTCTTCCCAGTTGTCTTCGTCAAGTATCAGTGGGGTGCGAGCATAACATAGTTATTTATATCTCCAAGGTTGAAGTCGTTGTTCTTCAGTAGTGGGATCTGTCTTAACTGACTCCCAACTACACGTATTCCTTTCGGGATGTACGCGATGATTAGGGTGTACTCATAGTCGCGTGGGATGATGTCGCAGTTAACCGCGCCAACCAACGGTGGAATGTACTCTGGTAAGATCGATGGGATCTGCTTCGCATTCACCATATCATCATGATGCTTACTTCGTTGCTCAGTCGCGGGGTTAACACGGCCAGAACATCGTCCAGTTGAAGGGGAAGCCTGCAGTCCCCTAGTCAATGATGCCTGTACACCTTCAGACATAGCTCTATCATCCATGAACTTCTTAAGAACCTCTTCGGCGGACTTCTCTAACTCAGTGGGTTCGCCCGACATTCTCACTTTTAAACAGATAGGTTGGGGTAGGCAAACGGATAAGTAGACAAACAGACAACGACGTGTAGTTTCTGATAACACAGCTCAACACACAATCAACTCTCTATTATCTTAGTTAATCATGGGTGGCAAAAAGTGGTCTCGAAGGGATTCTTCCAACGGGTAGGAATGCTTCAATCAATGTGAATCTGTCTGTTATGGCACGGTCTCAATGTCCCAAAAGTGGTCCATCCGCCCATAAATGTGTTTCCTAGCCGTTCTGGAGCGTCGTTCTAACGATCGGGGTGCCTCCAATGGTCATATAGCTTCGCCAGGGCGAAGTCCTATTATGTGTGGTTCTGCTATTCTAGCGAGGTTCAAATCCTGCGACCCTGCCTCCTGTGAGGTTCCAGTCTGTGAAGTCTTCCATATGTTCTTTGTAGCTTCCTGTAGCTTTTCTAACTTGGCTTTCTTTTTATTGATCTTCCTTGCCTTTTTCCCTATAATCTGAGTCTCTCTAACAGTTTATGGAATTCTCTTTCCATTCTTATTCTTATCCTCTCCTAGCGAAGTGACTTTGCATTGTTGATGTGTTTTCAAAGTGTTCGAAGTTAATACCCCATCTGTTATTAATTCCAAGGTGGGTATTTTGCTTTATTGCATAGATAGGTCCTTCAAACCTTCTTGCATTCTTTCAACCTCAACAACTAATTCTCTTGTCTTCTGTTGCTTCAACTTATCTTCTCATTATTCTATTAGTCGGTCTATTTTTCTAGCTATGAAATCCCTTAGTTCTTGCTTTTTTCTTTTATGTAGCTTCTTCGTTTGATTTTCGTTTGATTTGATCCTTCTCAATCCAAGTCTTTCCTAACAAAAGTGGGAAAGGGGCGTTGTTCTCAACAAACTTAATGACTTCAAATTCCTCTTAAGTCGATGTTCCATGGATAATAACATGTACATTAGTAATTTTTCCGCATAGGGTTATCATATTTCCCTTGAACAAGCCTATCCTTCCCAGTGAAGGTACCATAGTAGGCTTTCCCAAAATTTCCCAAGTATCTTATGTCATAAGATTCACTTGTGTTTTCTCATCCAAGACATAGTCTATGTTGAAGTCTTGTATTCTTGTACTTATGCATTGTTTTACTTTCAAGATCTCTGGTAAACTAATATCTTTATGAACATCCATCATTTCTTTCAACTGCACTAATGTAGTCTAAAATTCCTTTGATCTGTTCTTTTTATGATTCTCTAACATGTTCTTAGTCTCTTGACTTTCTTTTTCTTGTCTCATGTTCATCCTTTTAATTTTAGCAATCATCATTGGACAATCCTCAACCTCATGACCAACAATTTTACAACAAAGACAAATAGGACCTACACCAGGGAATTCCTTAGCAAGAGGTCTCGATCTTATGTAGTTATAACACAATGCCAATTCTCGTTTCCTCTTGTATGTTCTCCAACTTCTCCTATATTGCGCACTGGGATCACAGTGCTAGACCTACAATTTGCAAAAATTCTTTCTAGGTTCTTGCATCCAGTTATTAGTACAAAAATTATTTCTATGCATAGGAATAACATATCTTTCTTCATTTCGATCAGCTTTACTTAGATCAACTCTCTCTTCCAACTACGCCCTATCTTTTAGACTAGGACATAATCTATTAAACATACATAATTTCATGCTTTCAAAACAAAAAATTTCACTTATCTTACTCTTATCAAAGCACAAAGCTTTACCTCTTTTAAGATCTTACCTCTTTTCTTAAGATCGGGTTTCTTTCTTGGCACAGAGCTTCACAAATCAAGTAGAGTATTGCGCTCTACAATAGCAAATCTACGCACAAAGATTCTCTTTAGTTCCCAACAATCATAGTTTCAGGTCCCGACAATGAAACCATTTGTTGGCACAGGGGCAAACTCAGGGTTCAACACTTCCACAACGCACCAAAAAAACCCTAACTACCGACCCTTTCAACAACACCTACGAAGCAGGCAAAGTCTCACCTGAGGTAGAAGCAGGGGGGTTACAGGACTCAGGTGTCTGTAACCAAGCTGGGACACAGATCTATGATAATAACACTTCACATAGTATTCTAGCAACACTTAGAAGGTGGTATGCACTGATTCATTTGATTTATTAACATTGCATAACAAACCCTAAGATAGATCGACGCAGTAATAATAAAGATACTTCAATCATTTAGCACATAGCACTGAGTTAGATCTAACATTCATTCATTCTTAACACAACCAAGCACTAAGCATCAACAGATCCATCTAACATACATAATAAGCAAAGCATTGAGCAGATTCATAGCATAATCAACAAAACACAAAGAAAACCAAAGACACAAGATATACGTGGTTCGCCCCAGTGTGGGGCTACGTCCACCAACTACTTCGTCTTATTTATTATTCTTCAATCTCTTACATTCATCCACTCCTGTGCACTAAGCCACAGAGCCAAGCTTCGCACTAGACAGGAGATCTGCGCATTGTGCACCAGATCCTCCTTCCCAAAACTAGGTCAAGGCACAGAGCCAACTCCTCTATTGAGCACAGATCCTTACATATGCATTTTGTTGCACAAAGCAACTCAGAACTACTTGCGCTTAGCCTTCCAAGCTATTGACTCCTTTCTACATAACATTCTTACTTATTTATACTTTTACAATAAGGCCTAATCAAGGGCAAACCCCTGGGCCGACATCCCTTAACCCATTACAAAAACCCTAAGGAACCCCTTGTTGGGTCCACATAGCCCGCCAAATAAGTGAGATCATGATCTCTGCTCTGCTTGGGCGCTCCATCTTCGACCATCATGTTGAAGTCCAAAAGTGGTCCAAACCTGACCAAGGTTTCCTCAAAACTTGGTTGAGGGCCAACTGTGTTCCTATTAAGCTGTCAGATATTTTGGTTTGGACTGGCGACTTCCAAGTTTCTGATTTGTTTGTTTTCCCTTCCTCTCATCTAGCAATTTCTGTAATAAATTGCATGCAAAACAATATCAATACAAGGTTTAGTAGAACTGGTGTGGATCCTTTATCCCAATCATTACAATTTGGGGCTAGGGTTGATAGTTTTCTGTGGGATTTTTTTATCTCTCTAAGTATAGTTATTCAATAGAAGAAATGGGGGACATTGATGGTAGAGATATTAAGAAAACCTTCTAGCGTCATGAAGAGTCTCTTCAAGTGATCACCCAAGCTTTTCACAGTCTTAATGGAAAATATCAAAATCTGAGTTTGTTTTAACTGATAAGGTGACATAAATAATGGAATTGCTTTAGCTTCATATTGGGAGGATAGATGCCTTAGAGATAGACTATTAGAAATTGCATAATATGGGTACTCCCTAGCATGTGGATTCTCAGTCCACGGCTTCAAACAACCATGATTCTGTCAATTCCTTCCATCTGATCTCTAGAGAAGAAAATCCAAGGGGCCATCCTCTTGAACTCATGGAAATTGAAGAATAGGGCACCCTCTCCTCTATGGCAGGAAAGGTGAATTTTAATCGGGCACTTTACCTTAGTAATTCATGTATTTTTGTGTAATTGTGTTGCTCAATCAATTTGTTAAAATTGTTGTTAACAAAAATGTCTAGAAGCCTAGCTTAAAACAATCAAATTTTAATCACACATTTAGTA
>ML817861.1:0-26501 GCA_009831015.1 Picea engelmannii | reverse complement strand
GCACTTTCCACATAATGAATATGCTCTTGATTTCTAATGCGTCCCCTATGGAGGGGTTGTAAAGGTCTAACACTCTTCCAATCCTAAACCAAAGCTTTTCCCCACCCCTCTTTCATTAAAATAATTTCAATAACATCTATCATCTAACCTCATTTTACCAATATATGGATACGCTTTGTTTGTTGGCTCCTCACAACTTTTACTAACACTATTTTCAAGCTCATGGAAATTAATTTTTTTATTCTATTTTTTTTAAAAGACATGTTTCAAGTATTCCCATTAAATACATTTTTTTTACATCTTTACAAGTGGTCACATTTAGATTATCCCCTTTTAACAATTCCATGTTTTAAATTCATTTATTTCCATGGACATTATCAATGTTTTATTTTTATCAATATTTTCTTCATATTTATGAAATGTTAACCAATGCTATTTATTTATGAAATGTTAACCAATGCTATTTTATTTTTGTTTAGATAATTTATTTATAAATGTTTAATTAAACATCACGTTTCCCCTTAATGTCATATGACCAATATGTTGGTTAACAATACTAAGTTTAAAGGGTGAATACTTAAACCGTTCTCAATATCAATCATACACATAACAAGGGAGTGGGATGATTAAAATACGAGTTACACATCAATTGTGGTTTTCTCAATGAATCCCCTTTGAATCTTTGATTATGTAAGGTACTAGATGTATTATAATAAGCAAAAACAAAAATATTGCAGCAAATACCAGCAGAACAATGAAATATAGAGAATAACAACACCAACAATTATACTTTTTATTGATAGAAATCCAAGTTCACTTGGTTCTTCGAGGGGGAAACCTCTAGCAGAGCAGAGCTCAATTACAATAATTCTCAAGACAAGACTTTTCCATTCCTTCTACTCCTATTTATACTAATTCTATCTTCTAAAGAACATTTTAGAGGAAAATCTTTCTAGAACTGGAAGCTTTTATCAAGTCTTCTTACATTAGACTTGTTCACATTATTAAATAGGTCTTATTAACTAATGTTGACCTTTATTACATGGAAAATATATTATTCTACCTACGTGAGGGGTTAGGGAGGTTATGTCCCTAACATGCCCTGCCCCTTGAAAAACAACCTTGTCCTCAAAGCTTGAGATGAGGAAATTGTTGTAGAATGGTAGCCATCTCTCAGGTGGCATCTTCTGGAGAAGTATCCTTCCACAAAACTAATACTTCCTTGATGGTGTGCTGACAGAGATGATGCTCGCACTAGTCCAAGACTGCTTGTGGTTGCAACCAAATGGAACCTTCTTCATCCAACTAAGGGAGACTAGTTTGAGTCTAGCACTTAGTTCCAATCACTTTATTTAAGCACGAGACATGAAAAATGAGATGGGGCTTAGAGTGATTGGGCAGAGCTAACTGGTAGGCCATAGACCCCACTCACTTGAGAATTTTTTAAGGACCATAAAATTTGGGGCAAGTTTCTGACAATGTTTAGCTTTGAGTGAAGTCTACTTATAAGGTTGCAAATGAAGAAAAACCCGGTCCCCTTCAGCGAATTGACATTCAAAACGACCTTGATCTGCTTGTTGCTTCATGTGATTTTGAGCCAAGAACAAATTTTCTTTTAGGGTACAAAGAATGGTTGCTCGAATTGTAATATTGTTGTCAACCTCTTGAACCTTGGAGACACCTGATATGTATGGGAGAACCAATGGTGGCTTTTTCCTGTAGACTGCTTCAAAGGAATTCAAGTGAGTGATAGTATGGTAATATGTGTTGTACCACCATTTAGCTAGGGGTAATCACTGAGCCCACTGATTTTTTCTGTCAGATGCAAAACACCACAAATATGTTTCCAAACACTTCTTGACAATTTCAATGTTTCCATTAGTCTGGAGATGATAGGCGGTGTTGAGATGCAATTGGGTTCCCTGGAGCCTAAACAATTCTTGCCAAAAAATGTTGGTGAAGGTTGGATCATGCTCAAAGACAATAGAATGAGGCATGCCATGGAGTTTGAATATATCATCCATAAAATTTTGAGCCACTTTGGATGCGGTGAAGAGGTGTTGAAGAGAACATAAATGAGCATATTTGGAAATACAATATCCTACCACCATGATGAATGACTTATTGCTTTATTTAGGTAAGCCAACAATGAAATCCATAGAAATATCTTGCCAAATAGTAGGTGGAATCAGGAGCGGTTGGAGTGTGCCTAGAGATTTGACGGTTTCTCCCTTATTTTGTTTACATGTATCATATTCAACCACAAAGGTGTATATGTCTTGTTTCATGTCATCCTAGAAAAAAGAACATTTGAATCGTTCATAGGTTTTGGTAAATCCTAGATTCCTAGCTATGGGTGAAGCATGAAACTCAGAGAGCACCATGGATTTAAGGTTCGACTGTTTCCTTAAATATAGGCGACTTTTATAGTGAAGTTCTTCATTGTGCCAGGAGTGCCCTGAAGAAGCTTGAGGTTCTTGTTGCAATTTTTGGATCAGGATAAAAATGTTGGGGTCTTGCAACCATTCCTGGTGAATGGCCTGAAGCTAGTCTGCTACAATGAATGAGATGGAAAAGATGGACCCTTCTTCTTCATATTTCCTTGAAAGAGCATCAACAACCATATTTTATTTTCTCTTCTTGTAGATGATCTCATAATCGTATCCAAACAACTTGGTCACCCATTTTTTTTTGCTCCGGGGATGAAATTATTTGTTCCGGAAAATACTTGAGCCTACGATGATCAGTTTTAATTTGGAATAATTACCCCAATAGATAAGGACTCCAGAGATCCACTTCATGTAGAATAGCCAATGTTTCCTTTTCATAGTTTGATTAGCCCAAATGTCATTCTGATAGTTGTTTTCTAGTGAAAGTCAAAGGTCGGTCATATTGCATGAGGACTGCCCCAATTCCTTTCCCTAACACATCACATTCCAGGACAAGAGTCTTGGTGAAGTCTAGTCATGCCAGGACAAGAGTTGTGTGCATGACATCTTTCAAGGCTTGGAAGGATTGATCAACTATTGGAGTCCAACTGAAAACATTCTTTTTAAGGAGAGCAGTGAGAGGAGTTACAATTTTTCCATAATTTTGAACAAACTTGCGATAATAGCTCATTAAACCTAGGAAACCACACAAGCTTTTAAGAGTTTTAGGGAGAGGCCAAGTCTTCATATCTTCAATTTTCTGAGGATCCACCTGTACACCATCCTTGGCGACAATATGACCCAAATACTCAACTTCAGAGGCTCCAAAAGCACATTTAGACTGTTTGAGAAAAGTTGGTGTTGAGATAGTAGATATAGAACTTGATCCACATCGGTGATATGGGCTTGCCAAGTTTTACTATAGATGAGAATATCATCAAAGAAAACTAAGACCGATTGATGAAAGAAGGAATGAAAGACATGATTCATGAGACTTTAAAAAGCGGAGGGATCATTACACAAGAGAAAGGGCATGATCAAGAACTCTGTTGGCACAGGGGCAGACCCAAGGCTCAACTCTTCAACAATGCACCAACAAAACCCTAACTACCAACCCTTTCGGCAACACCTGCGAAGCAGACGAAGTCTCACCCGAGGTAGAGACAGGGGTGGTTACATGAATCAGGTGTGTGTAACCAAGCTGGGACATAGATCTATGATTATAACACTCGCAAAGTACTTAGAAGATAACATGAATTATCTTATCAACTTTATTCACATCGCAGAACAAACCCTAAGAATAGATTGACGCAGTAACTATGAAAAAATACACATCGCACTTAACATCATAAATTAGATCTAGCACATTCAACATAAATAAATAACTAATCATTCATAGATCTATCTATCATATATAACAATCAATGCATTAAGCAGATTCACAACATAAACATCATAGAAAAAAGAAAACCATCAACACATGATATATGTGGTTCACCCCAGTGTGGGGCTACATCCACCAACAACTTCTTCTTCTATATTAGTCTTCAATCTCTTACATTCGTCTTCTCCTGTGCACTAAGCCACATAGCCAAGCTTCGCACCGGACATGTGTTCTGTGCATTGAGCGCCAGATCTACCTTCCCAAAATTAGGTCAAGGCACAGACCCAACTCCCCTATCAAGCACAAATCCTTACATACACATTATGTTGCACAAAACAACTCAGAACTATTTGCCTCTTGCACTTAGCTAATTACATCCCCCTCACTACATTACATTCTTTCTTATTTATACTTTTAAAATCGCTTACAAAAAGGCCTAATCATGGGTATACCCATGGGACGACATCCTATAAACCCTAACACAAAAACGCTAATGAACCCCTTCTTGGGTCCACAAATCAAGTGAGATCCCGCGATCTCATCTCTGCTTGGGTGCTCCATCTTCGACCAGCCTGTCGAAGTCCAAAAAGGGTGGTCAAACCTAACCAATGTTTCCTCAAAACTTGGTCGAGGGCCAACAGGCCCCCAACACTCACCTCTGACTCGTCCCGAGTCACTCAGGTCTGGGCAACGTTACGTCGAAGGCCTCGATCTTAGCTCGAGCTACCTCGACTTGTTGCTTCACATGAGCTTCCTTCTCAACAAACTCTTGGATCATTTGCTCTGTAACAGGCCCTTCCAAGCATTGTTCCACTGTCGCAACCACTTGGTCTAGTTACGAGCCTTGTCCTTCGATCTCTTCAAACACTGTGCAGGCTTCCTCCTGCACCAGTTGTAGCCTCTGTGTGACTTCCATTACTCTACCTTGGATGGCAGTAATCTGTTGTTGGGCCACGCGTAATTCTTGTGATTTCTTCATTCTCTCAACTGCAGTGAGTGATTTCATCTGTGCTTGAACTGTCAGTGCCTGCTGTTGTACCTCCTGTAGTTGCGCTTCCAACTTCGTAAGCTCTGGATCTTCCATGAGGAATTCGTAGGTCTGAGCGCTTTTGTCGCTCAACTATTTTCATTATGATCCTTCCTTAGCGGCTTCCTCCCTCTGGTCATGCACTTCCTGCGGAGTGCTTGGTACTGCTTGGATCTCCAACTCCGTTACCCTTGATTGAAGCTGTTGGATGGCCTCAACGAGATTCATCACTTGAAACTCGATTGCCTCATGTTCCTCCTGTGCCAAGCCTGACACAGAGAAAAATGTTCTTCTCACCACTTCTTTGACTGCGGTCTTCTCTGTGAGCAGCTGGTCCTTTTCCCTCTGTATCTTCACTTTGTATTCCTCGAGCATCATCCAAAACCCATCTCTCTCATTTTCATAAGTGGTTACACAGTACCGCGCAACTCCTAATTGCTCCAAGATCTCTTCTTTTTCTTGTTTCAAGGCTTCTATAGCTGTCTCCTTCTCTTCTTGGACTCACTGAAGTCAAGCCTCTGTTGCATCTGAAAGTCTTTGAATTTGGGTTGGTTCATCCCCCAAGTCTGTAGTCTTTAACGAGGAAGGAACAATAGGGACTACGCAGACTGAGCGAATAGCTTGTTGTACTTCGCTCAATTCTTTTTCTATCCTACCATATAGTTTGTCCTGCTTCGCTTCATATCTCTGCAAGAGATCCTCAGATGCATCCTCCATCGCTTTGAAGACTAGACTGATATCATCTTCTGTGAGTGTGGCCTCCAACTGGGGTTTACTGGTGCATGTCTTCTTTCTTGCCGAAGGTTTCTGTGGAGAAACCTTCCTCTTTTGCGAAGTTATTTTTTTGACAAGGGGATCTTTTGGTGAGGTAGCTTCACCTTCTCCTTTCTTTTCTCCTTCATCCCCTCCTCCTTGTCCATCTACTTCGTCTCCTCCTCCTCCTAGGGAGCCAGATCCATTTCCTTCAGAGGCACTATCTTCCTCACCAGTCTCTACATCTTGGACTATTTTTTGGCAACGAAACCATTTGTTGGCATAGGGGAAAACCTAGGGTTCAACGCTTCAAAAACACACCAATAAAACCCTAACTACCGTCCCTTTCGGCAACACCTGCGAAGCAGATGAAGTCTCACCCGAGGTAGAGGCAGGGGGTGTTACAGGACTCATGTGTCTGTAACCAATCTGGGACATAGATCTGTGATTATAACACTCACAAAGTACTTAGAAGATAACATGCATTAGATTATCAACTTTATTCAAATCGCATAATAGGCCCTAAGAATAGATCGACACAGTAACTATGAAAAAATACACATCGCACTTAGCATAATAAATTAGATCTAGCACATTCAACATAAATAAAGCACTAAGCATTCATAGATCTATCTATCATATATAACAATCAATGCACTTAGCAGATTCACAACATAAGCATCGTAGCAAAAAACAAACCATCAACACATGATATACGTGGTTCACCCCAGTGTGGGGCTACATCCACCAATGACCTCTTCTTCTTTATTAGTCTTCAATCTCTTACATTCATCTGTTCCTGTGCACTAAGCCACATAGCCAATCTTCGCACCAAACAAGTGATCTGCGCACTGAGCACTGGATCTACCTTCCCAAAATTAGTTCAAGGCACAGAGCCAAATCCCCTATCAAGCACAGATCCTTACATACATGTTCTATTGCACAAAGAAACTCAGAACTACTTGCCTCTTGCACTTAGCTAATTACATCCCCCTCACTACATTACATTCTTTCTTATTTATACTTTTACAATCGCTTACAAAAAGGCCTAATCATGGGTATACCCATGGTCTGACATCCTATAAACCCTAATACAAAAACCCTAATGAACCCCTTGTTGGGTCCACAAATCAAGTGAGATCCCACGATCTCAGCTCCTCCTGGGCGCTCCATCTTCGACCAGCCTGTTGAAGTCAAAAAAGGGTGGTCAAACTTGACCAATGTTTCCTCAAAACTTGGTCGAGGGCCAACAAACTCATAGTGACCCTCATGAGTTCAAAATGCAGTGTGAGGAATGTATTCTTACTTCATACATATCTAGTGGTAGCCAGAATGGAGATCAATTTTGGTAAAGTATTGAGCACCACTCAATTCATCCAAAATGTCATCGATGACAGGGATGGGAAATTTGTCCTTGATTGTGATTTTGTTGAGGGAACGAAAAATCAAGACGCATGCACCAAGTTCCTTCTTTCTTGAGTACCATGACTATTGGATAAGAATAGGGGCTCATACTCAGACATATAACACTCACTTCTAGTAATTCTTGAACAATTTTCTTAGTTTCATTTTTCTAGGCAAATGGATGACGGTAAGGGAGAGCATTGGGAGGAATATTGTCGAGTACTAGAGGAATGAAATGAAAATGGATGTCGCGAGGAGGGGGAAGGCCATGGGGGGTGTTAAAACTAGCTTGGTGTTAAGATATTATCGATTAGAGGTCATAATGCATAGAGGGTGTCTAACGACTTGAATAGAATAAAGTTGAGAAATAATTCCATAATGAACTTTTTTTAGTATCTTTTCAATTCAGTGGGAGCTAATGATATTAGGTGAGCCTGTTGTGATGACTTGTAACTTATACTATTGTCCCTCATGTTAGAATTGCAAGGTGAGGTCCTCAAAATCCATGGTAATGGGACCAAGAGTGCGCAATCATTCAACACCGAGCATTATGTCACAATCACCCATGTTTATAACAAACATATGATATTTCATGTGGTACTGACCAATTTGTAGGCGCACATTTTCACAACGCCCCCCACATTTCATGAAACCACCATTGGGAATCATGACCTGAAAATTGTTGACTGCATGGATATAGCAGTTGAATTCTTGTGCAATGTGATGATGAATAAAACTATGGGTGCTTCAACTGTTAGCTAGGATGATGACTTTCCTATGTTTAATGTAGCCAATTAACTTGAGGGTTTAGGGATAAGAGAAGCCAATGAGGGTGTTTAGCGAAATTAGTGGTTCAACTTTGGGAAGGCCAGAGGGTGGAGTAGGATCATTTGCTTGGGGTATCTCTTCAACAAGGGAAACATCAACATCCTCGTCAGAAACATCCTCAAAAATATCCATAAAAATCTTTTGTTCTTTGCACTTGTGCCTTGGAAAATATTTATCATCACAATTATAGAAAAGGCCCTTGAGTTGGTGTTCAACCATTTATGCCCTGGTTAATTTTTGGATCTTGAGAGGAGTAGCAGGAGGGGTGAGATTGGTGAGTCTAGGGAGAGGAATAAAAGAGGGTTTTTTTGTTTTTGGCGGAGACAATCTATTGTGCTTCTTTAGTACATTTAGTAGCTTCCAACCAATTATGGGGGTGACCCATAAGGACCTGGACATGGATTTAATCCTTTAGGCCATTGATAAAGCATTCCCCGAAGAAGGCATTAGAGATGCCCTCTATTATGAAATCCAAGTGCTCAAAGGTGGTTATAAAGTCTTCCACTATGCCTGACTATTTCAACTTGGTCAAACAACCTAAATGGTGGGTGTCTATGTCAAATTGTTCATAAATATCTGCGACAAACTATGTCAAAGAAACATACCCTTGGTGTGAATTTTTACTTCATTTCCACCATTTCTAGCGTTCAAGATCTAGATAGAGAACACCATAACAAATTTTGGCCAACTCATCAGTAATGCCATGCAAATAAAAATAATGCTTGATTTGAGTGACCCAACTCGTGGGATTTGAGCCATCAAATTTATTGACCTCAACTCTAGGAAGACAG
This sequence comes from Picea engelmannii, assembly GCA_009831015.1. Lineage (NCBI taxonomy): Eukaryota > Viridiplantae > Streptophyta > Pinopsida > Pinales > Pinaceae > Picea > Picea engelmannii. Next base: position 17,885 of record ML817861.1, on the reverse strand, counting down.
GGGTCATGATGAAAGGAGCTGGAATGAAAGACCATATTATGGGAGGAGTCAACACCATCTAAGTGTTACAATTGGTCAAAGAAGGGAGGGCCTTGGGATCAGTTCAACAATTGGTTGAGAGTGGATTTGATGGAGTCAAATTCGCCCGTGAATTTGGAAAATTCATTCATGACTTGTTCTTGGAAGATTTCAAATTTGGAATTGGTGGAAGCAATGTCTGAAATTAGTTTTTGGATGTTCTCCTTGTTTTGTTTGGTTTCATCTTGCAGGTCTTTCTTGTGAGTGGTGGCCATTTGGAAATTAGGGATTCCTAGGAGGGGGACTAGTTCCACTTAAAAAAGGTTGATACATGATATATACTATAGTGACGAAATTCCCAAAATGTTAACAGGAAAAATTGTGTAGGAATTTCTCAACCATAATGCAGGAGGCAAGGTTGCATGACAATATATCCTTTCTGTTCCTTTTCTGTTATGTTTTGTTCCCAAGGGTTAGGGTTTTCAGGGTTCCTACGAACATGGGTTTTCCCTATGCTATAACTCTATGATATACATGCGTGGTTGAATAATAGTACTCGGGCCAATATCTTAGGGAACCAATTAAGGAGGCTCGACTATACCCTTAGTCGTATTACCCGATTACCCATATAGTAGAGATTATCTTCCCAAGTGTTATTCTCGATGTCACTATAACAGTTAGGTGGTTGATCGATTGATCTAGAGATGATTTCAGGAGACCTAGGGGACTCCTAATATACCTGATGGTACATGGGGAGTGATGTTCATGTACAAATTCTACCTGATGCGGTACTACTCGAAGGGGCACCAAAAGGGGTTACAAAGGTTTCCAACAAGGTGAAATGTTTGTTTCAAGTAACCCCGTGAAATGGTTTGTATTTCTTGTGTGTAGTCTTCCACAACCACAGTTTTACCGACTGAACGACAAATCCATGTGCTTTAAAGACATCGATAGTACACATCTCTAACCTGAAAAAAAATTCCCACAATTTCTGCAGAGGAAAGTGCTCTGATACCACTTGTAAGTTCCCAGATGTATTATAATAAACAAAAACAAAAATATTGTAGCAAATACCAGTGGAACACAAAATATAGAGAATGACAACACCACCAATGATACCTTTATTGATAGAAAGTCAAGTTCACTTGCCTCTTTGAGGGAGAAACCTCCAACAAAGCAGAACTCTATTACAATAATTCTCAAGACAAGACTTTCTCATGCCTTCTACTCCTATTTATACTAATTTTGTCTTCTAAAGAACATTCTAGAGGAAGATCTTTCTAGAAGTGGAAGCTTCTATTGAGTCTTCTTACATTAGATTTCTTCACATTATTAAATAGAGAGGTTATTAACTAATGTTGACCTTTATTACATGGAAAATATATTATTTTATCTACATGAAGAGTTAGGGAGATTAAGTCTCTAACATATTATTTTGAAATTCAATGAATATGCTTGTGGGTGGTTGCCCTTTTACTTCACTTTGTTGATGAAGGTTTTGATTTAGTGGACTAATTCCCATTTGTTATCATTAAGAATGACAAGAGCACCTTGATTACTACATCAATAGATTCAATGCTTGGTGAAAAGATCAGTACATTGTTTAGGAAAATTTACGCTGTAAGATAAAAACAAAAATTGGAAGGGCATGCACGTGAATGAGATCACGTCCAAGAGATTTGCAGCCGCGATATACATAGGAAAACTTTAGTTACGTTAAGATCACTTGGTTAAGACATGCATACACTCTTCCAGTTTGGGGAGAGGTCATGAGTTCGAAACCTGTGTCCCTTGGGGCTGCAAAGCTTTATCACTCCCATACCAGCCACTATGTGGGGAAGTATCTGGGGTGGGTTTCCAGCGCGGAATCTCCAACGTGGAAAAAAAAAGATCACTTCCACGCAAAAAGCCAATACCATGTAAATTTGGTGTAACAAATCAAATATCTTCAAGTTGTGATTATTACTTGATTAAATGCCACGTTAAACATGTTCATCGAGCCACCATTCGGCTGAGTAAAGGAGAGATAACACTTTAACATCTAAAGTTCATGGATAATTATTTTCATCATATAAAAACACCAAGTTTATTTTCCCCTCACATATTTTTTTAGTTTTGGTAAGTTTTATTCAATTAGTTTTTAATTTACTTTAGTTTATTTTATAGTAATAGTTAAGTTTTATTCAATTAGTTTTTAATTTATTTTAGTTTATTTTAAATTACTTTAGTGTAGTTTAGTTTCGTTTCATTTTTAATTTAGTTTTACTTCTTTTATTTTTTAAAAGTCATTCTTCTAAAAGATAATTAGTTTTAACTTTACTTTTGTTTGATTTTAATCTGATTTAATATTTTAATCTAGTTTTTAGTTTATTTACTTTAGTTTAAGTCTTAGTTATTATTAGATTTTAGTTTCTATTTTTAAGTTTTTAGTTTCGTTTTTAATTGTTATAACTTATATTAGCATTTAGTTTTATATAGTTTTGTTTTGTTATATAGATTTAGTTTGTTTTTACTTTAATTTTATTTTTTAAGTTTGTTTTGTTTTAATTTTAGTTTTATTATAATTGGATTTTGGAAAGATTTAATTTGATTTGTTTGGATTGCAAGTTGTGAATGATGTAAATGTGTTGAACCTGCACAAAATAGATCTAACTAGCAAATGACATACACAATTTATAGAGAAAATATGAGAAAAGAGAAGCAGGGGAGAAAGAAAGGAAGAATTCTCATTAACCAAATGAATGAATGATAATTTACACATGATATAATCTGTATAACTCAACTAATGCACACTAGAGGAGAAGCCAACGCACCATAGTGGTGGTCTAGAGTGATCTGAACATACACCAGCGGTTACGGGAGTAAACTTCCACCTAGTCTAGTCTCTCAAGCAGTTACGGTAGTGAACTGCCACCTAGTCTGAGTTAACTAGTCTCTCAGTCTTTAGTTAACCGATTGAAACATAGTGAAGTGAGGAGGAGATTTATGGAATCATAAGTAATGCGTTAGTCTAGTGATGATCCCAAGGACAATGCGCATTAGCTGGTGATGATCCAAATGTGCACGGTGATAATCCCAATGTGGCATCTAGACCCGACTCAACTGATCAAACTGAAGTGTGAACTTAAGAGAATATTCTCCTAGAGGAATGTTCTCCCTAAACTATAGGAGATTGAATAATGACTAATAAACATAGGGAAAACCTTAGGAAAAATAAATCATAGGTGTGTGTGAAGTATCTCCAACACCCCCCTTGAACATCACTATGGTGAAAATAAAGAATGGCTCGCGACAATGAGGCCATGTTAGGTACCCAAATACAAAAGATACACTAAAATAAACGAGGAAAGAGGGAAAACCTCATGGGAAACCCCCCCTCCAAAGTACAATGTATGTAAAAAGAAGAACTGACAGTTGTTAGGAAAATGTGTCCTTCACTCCAAGACGACTGCACAAAGAACACAACTTTTGCTTAGTGAAAGTCTTGGTGAAGATGTCTGTAGCATGTTCTGCTGAAGGACAGAACTACAAGTTGATGATCCCCTCGTGTACTAAGTCTCGGATGTAGTGCATGTGGATCTCCATGTGCTTCATCTGCTGCCTTCGAACTGGATCTCTACATAACTTCAGAGTGCTCTGGTTGTCACACTAGATGATGATCGACCAATGAAATTAAATGACCAACTCAATGAGAAAATGTTGTAGCCACATAGCCTAAATGGTTATATTAACTACCCCTATGTACTCTGCCTTGGTTGAAGATAGAGCAATAGCATCATGCTTCTTGATCGACCAATAGATAGGACCGGAAGCAAGACTGAGTGAGTAACCAAATGTGGACTTGTGATCAATTCTATTGCCAACCCAGTCATAATCAGTGAACCCGATGAGGTCCAATGTAGAGTCTATTGCATAGTGAATCCCAAAGGTGGTGGTGCCTTGTACGTATCGAAGGACACACTTTGCAGCCTTCCAATGTAGCTCATGTGGCACCTGCATGAACTTGGATACTTCTCCAACTGCATAGGAGAGGTTTGGTCTCGATTATGTGAGATACAACAAGATCCCCACTAGTTGTCTGTATAGTGTGTTGTCAACCAATGGAGTGTCCTCGCCATCCTCAAGTCTGACTTCTGATAGGAAAGGATTTGAGGCAGACTTGCATTCTGTCATGTGAAATATCTCAAGGAGATCTTGTGCATACTTGGCTTGAGACAGTTTGATTCCTGATGCATCTTGATTGATCTCGAGTCCAAGGAAGAAATGTAGCAGACCCATGTCCATTATGAAGAAATTTTCATGCAGAATCCTCTTGACTGCAACAATCATTGAAGTTGAGCAACTGGTGATCAACAAATCATCAACATACAAAACTAGGAGTAGAACTGAATCAACCGTCCTAAGCATGTAAATGTTCGGGTCTAACTTACAACGTACAAAGTTATGTGACAATAGGTAGGAGTCCATCTTGGCATACCATGCCCTCAGACCCTGCTTGAGGCCATAACAAGACTTCTTTAGTCGACAAACCAAAGATGAATCCTGCATAAATCCCTGGGGTTGCTCCATATAGATATCCTTAGAGAGATCACCATGAAGAAATGCATTCTTCACGTCCATCTAATGGAATTCTCATCCCTTGGCTACCGCAATGGAAAGTGTCGAACGTATGGAATCCATCTTCGCTACTGGAGTGAAGGTCTCATCATATTCAATGTCATGCACATATTGAAATCCTTTGGAGACTATCCTAGCTTTGTATCTACTAACTTTTCCATATGTTGCGCTCTTGGTCCTGTAGACCCATCTGCACCTGACAAGTTTTCTTCTTGAAGGAAGGGGAACCAAATCTCAAGTCTGGTTCTCGAGGAGGGAGTTGTAATCCTCCTGCATGGCGGATTGCCAAAAGGGATTTCTAATAGCCTTGCCATAGGACTGTGGATTTGAAGACTGAACCAAGAAAATATGTCTGGGTGGCATCGATTCAATGGAAGTGAGTGCAATAGGAGGATCCTCAAAATCAGATCGAGTCCTCCTAGTATTAGTTGGATCCCCAACAAGATCTCCTGCATCCTAAAGAGTAATCTTGGCCCACTTGGGCCTCTGCTCTAGCTCTACATCTGCATCTGCATGAACTGACTCTACATCTGCATGCACTGAATCTGCATTTGACTGTATTGACTCTATATTTGGATCATCTGGATCATCTGAATCCTATGAATCAGAACTCTCATCTGAAGAAGATTCGACATGTGCAAGCTCATCATCTCTGACAAGTGGAAGAAAAAAAGTGTTTGCATGCGGCTATTGAGGTACATGTGAGACAATTTCCTCAAATTGGACACTACGCTCAATGATGAGCCAGTCCGAGGAAATATCAATGAGTTTGTATCCCTTCACACCTTCAGGGTATCCAACAAAGATACACTTTGTGCTCTATGGATCAAGCGACTTCCTCTTCTTAGAGGGAATCCTTGCCCATGCATGTGAATTGAAAATACAGAAGTGGGTCACTTTCGGTTTGAGGTCGCTCCAAGCCTTGTAGGGGGTCTTATCCTTGACATATCTATGGGGAAATCTATTTTGGATGCAGGTTGCATAATTAAGTGCTTCAGCCCATAATATATGTGGAAGTGAGTTTGCATGTAGCATGCAAGATGCCATCTCTTTTCGATATCTATTTTTCCGCTCAACAACTCTGTTTTGCTGCGGAGTATAGGGAACCGTGTGTTGCAACTGAATCCCTGCCTCATGAAAAATATTTTTTATCTCATGGTTGACCTACTCTCCCCCGTTATCTATTCGGAGGACTTTGATTTTCTTTCTTGAGTGTGTCTCAACAAGGGCTTTGAAATCTTTGAGGTGTTGAAAGACCTTTGATTTTTTCCTGAGAAAGAAAATCCATGTGAAGCGTGAGAAATCATAAAAAAACTGAGCACGTACCTTGCTTTACTAAGTGATGGATGTGGAAAAGGGCCCATGAGTTCACTATTGATCAGCTCTAAAGGAAATGAAGCCTTTTGAGTCTTTCCTTTGTCGATTTTCTCTTGAGGGTGTTTTCCAAGAACACATCCCTCAAAAATTCCTTTGGAGAAGTGGATGATAGGTAGACCATTAACCATTCCTTGCTTGCTAAGCTGTTGCATATATCTGAAATTTAAATTCCTGAATGTTTCGTGACATATCCTACTGCTTTCATCAGCATGGGTAAGAAGTAATGCATAATCTAGTTCAATAAATTCAGAAAATGTGTAGAGTCTAGATTGATGATTTATCTCACCGGTAGCAAACCTGGAATTGGTTTGCATGTCACAGATATCCACTTCATCAGGTGTGAATATGACTCTCTTTCTGATGCCGGATTTTTTCATCTGATACATGGAGAGAATATTGATGAAAAGTTTGGGAACATGTAGCACATTCTCGAAGCTTCCGTTTGTGAGTTCAATTCTTCCTTTGTGAGTGACCTCGACTAGAGAGTTTTCCCCCATCATAATAGGAGGACCTTTGCATGCATCCAATGAAGAATATACTTCTTTTGTGGCAACCATGTAGTGTGATGCACCTAAATCTATGATCCAAGCATCGGGAGAGGAGTTGATGGCAATCAAAGCATGGCTAGAATTGTCTTTATTGAGATTATGATCTTTTGGCTTCTTCTTCTTGGCACCCTTGGGGATGCGATCTCCAAGGTTGTTTTTTTGAAGTATTTGGGTCATTTGATCTATCTATTTCTACATACATGTGGATTCTTGATGGAATCCTTCATGGAAGTTAGTGCATTTCTCCCCTTTTCTTCCCTTTCCACCTTTGGATCCAGAGGCATTGTTGAAGGGTTTTGAGTACCCTTCCTTCTTTGGATTTTCATGTTATTTCCTTTTGTCTTTGTCTTTATATTTCTGATATTGATGACTTCTACCATCTTGCATAGTAAGTGCATGCACCTTTGGGCCTTTGAGTTTTCCCATATTGATGAGCTTGTTCTGCTCTCATGTCAGAGACTCGATAAAGGCCTCAAGAGAGGGCATCGTCCAGGTGGCTCCAGAGGCGAGCCTAACTGAATGAAATATAGATACAAACACTGAGTATTTTGGACCAAGTTTGGAGAGAATGGTAAGAACCATTTGTTTTGCCTCCTTAGATTTATTGACCCCGCAAGCCTTGAGTTGCGACAACAAATCCTTATATTTGGAAAATAAATCTTGGAGATTGTCGAAGGTTTTTGGATCCAAAGTGAGAAATTCTACCTCGATCATGTGTCCCATCATCTCATCATGTTTTCCAAAAATCCCTTCCATGGTAATCCTGACTTCATTGGGGGTTTTACGGGAGGATATGTGAAAGAGGAGTTCAGGAGAAATGAGACTGCAAATTGTTCCAAACGCTTCATCCATTAGATTTAGATACTTGGATTTTTCTATGGATGATGTTGGGTCTATCTCTGTTTTCATGGTTAACCTGTATAATCCTCTGCCTCGAAGATGCATTATCATCTTCTCCTTCCATGCAAAGAAATTGTACGGTGTAAGAATGAATTATTTTGGAAATTCCATTTTTCTGTTGTCTTCAATCTTCAGTACCTGCAAAAATAATTTGGTGTGTCTTTTCCCTAGAAGTTAGTCAGATCTGATACCATGTAAATGTGTTGAACCTGCACATAATATATCTAGCTAGCAAATGACATACACAATTTACAGAGAAAATATGAGAAAATAGAAGCAAGAGAGAAAGAATGGAAGAATTCTCATTAACCAAATGAATGAATGATAGTTTGCACATGATATACTCTGTATAAATCAACTAATGCACATTGGAGGAGAAGCCAATGCGCCATAGTGGTGGTCTAGAGTGATCTGGACACACACCAGTAATTATGGGAGTAAACTGCCACCTATTCTGATCTCTCAGGAAGTTACGAGAGTTAATTTCCACCTAGTATGAGTTAACTAGTCTCTCAGTCTTCAGTTAACTGACTGAAACATAGTGAAGTGAGGAGGATATCAGGGAATCATGAGTAATGCACTAGTCTGGTGATGATCCGAAGGACAATGTGCATTATCTAGTGATGATCCCAATGTTGCATGGTGTTAATCTCAATGTGGCATCTAGACTCCACTCAACTGATCAAATTGAAGTGTGAACTGAAGAGAATATTCTCCTAGAGGAATATTCTCCCTAAACTATAGGAGGTTGAATAATGACTAATAAACATAGGGAAAATCTTAGGAAAAAAATTCCTAGGTGTGTGTGAAGTATCTCCAACAATTGAGAGATTTTGGAGGCATAAAATCATGAAGATAAACAAATTCAAGAGGGATATAAAAGGAGAATGAGCTTCAAAGAGAAGAGGGAGGTTGGAGGATGAAATAATGCATGGTGAAAGGTTGGTCTTAGGAAAGGAGAGACTTGTGCTATCATAATCTCTTTCTTGAAATCTTTTGTATTTTGAGTTTGATATCAGTTGTAGAACTAGTGCACTATTGTCAAGTTTTGTAAATAGATAGAAGACTCTCAAGTCTTTTGATTATATTGAATATTTGATACTATTAACATGTTTTTGAGTTCAATAAAATACATTCCATTTGATAAATTTCATTCTAAATGAGTATGAGTTCATATGCTGTGCATTGTTGTTATTTATGTGAATTCATGTTTATTTAAAATCATTGATAAGTTATCTTTCATGATTAGTTCAAATTTGTCAATTAGCCTTTGGATATGAGTATGTGTATCTGTAGTTTCTTAGTAATTTTTTACTAGATTCATTAATGTAATACATTTGTTTTAATCATTTTCTTTCTTTGTGAACTATTTCCTTAGTTAGACAACTTTCTTATCTCATGTTGAATATATTTTAATCCTCCATATTGAGTGTGAGTATATATATCTAATCTTTCCTTAGTAACTATTTACTGAGTTAAGATTGATGTGTATTTGTTTTAATCATTATTAGGTTATATGAACTAATTCTATAACTTGATATCTTACTTTTATCTCATGCTCATGTTTCTGTTGTTCTTCTTGCTCCTAACTGAGACATCATGAATTTCTTCTATATCTCGATTAGGATAGTTTAGGCTTATAATAGAGATAGATTAATTATTTTCTTTTCTGCAAGTAGGATTTGTCAAAGCTTCAAGTTAAGTCTCCATTTACTGGAGAAAAACCTTTAAACGGGTAATTGGACCCATTATAACCAATCAAAATCACCATCCCAAATAGAAAAGGGTTTGATTGGGGCCATGACCGAGTGATTTCTCGAATTTCGATCATGGTCAATTTTGACCATCAACACCTACCTATCCTTCCATTGAGATGGAGTGGTTTCATCAATAGGGTGCAGCTGGAAAGTTGTAACCTAAATTCACTTGGTGTAGGCTCCTTCTCCATCTATCAATCAATCAATAGGGGTAAACAAGAGATCATTTTCCATTATTACTAAGATGAAATAAGGAAATAAATGGGGAGATGATTGGCACAAGGACCTGTATGACACTAAATCCTTTCCTATTCCTTTGATCCTCTTGGCATCCAAGCTTGCTTGACGAACAAATTGTCGCAACAATAAGCCATAAAATGTCCCTCAAACAAAAATGCATTAGTTGCCTCTTTGTTTAACTATTGCAACTCCTCTATTGATGCATTTTTTGGCTTGTCTAGCACTCGATGAGATTTCCCCAAGGAAAATGCATCATTGGATCACTTGATTTGTTGATGTAGATCCATCACCAATGCATTTTTTTACTTGTATTATGGTCCAAAATAGTCCCTAAAGGAAAAACACATCATTGGCTTCTTTATTCCACTACTACAACTTCCCAGCTAGTGTTTTTTTTATAGTTGATGCATTTTTTTATCTCATGGCAGGGTCTGACAAAGCCCCAAAGGTCAAAATGCATCACTTGGTGCTCCAATGCACTACCATAACCTTCCATGTGCATTTTTTAATATGGTGTTTTGTTTTACTTGTGGTTAGATATGGAAAAATCCCAAAAGGAAAAATGCATCATTGGCTTCTTTTTTCTGTTGTTGCAGGTTCCTAACTAGTGCATTTTGAACTCCGATGATTTTATAGCTTTTGGAAAGGTCCAAAAAAGGTCCAAAGGGAAAAATATATCACTTGATGCTCCGCTATTCTGCACTTATGCATTTTGTCTATGCGAGAAAAACACATCACTAGATGTTGCCTATTGGTGTTGCAACTTCCTCACCCGTGCATTTTTCCTCTTTTCATGTTTTCAACTCTTGGGGAGGCCCAATGGAGTATATAAGATCAAAATGCATCATTGGATGCTTTGATATGGCATTGCAAATCCCTTACCCATTTTATTTTCATCTTAGTGTGTTTTCAACTACTACAGGGTGTCAAGAGGAAAAATGCATCGCTGGGAAAGCTAGAATTGCATCTCGATGCACTCTAAAGTGAAACTTTGTGCCTAGAGTATTTGAGAAGTATATTGTTTATTAAGAAGTATATATAATCAACTAGATTCATCTTGGGGTCCTTGAAGCTTGCTTGCTTCACTAGAACCTTCCTAGATGAAAATGCCTATGCCCAAGATTTTGTTGGTCGTTATAATTGATCTACAAAACCCATAGGATATCAAGCTATGAGTTGGATCCTCTGCACGAATCTTAAATTCCTTTATTTTATTTAGGAGCATTCAAATGCAACCCCAATTATGAAATTTGGTTCTTAGCAGTGCATTCCATATTTATTCATTTAAATATGCTCTGATTTGTTTCACAAAAATGCTTTGCAAGAGTAATAATGATCCAAATTATTTTCGAAATGAAATGAGAGCGGAGATATAATAAATAAGTGCACAGATATATCATGGATATCCAATAATATAACAACAATGTATCATATATGAAACCATAAACACAGAGATATAGTAATACATGATTTCTATTAATGAAAGAAATGTACAGAGACTATAAAAATACAGAGTGAAAGATTCACTAGAATGGTGACAGCTTATCTCTGAGAAGAGATGTGATGACTAATTGCATTCACAAGAATATGATTACAATGAGGCTCCAAATGCATTTTTATAATAAAGAAAATCCAAAACCCTAACCCCGGAAGATGAAAAGCCAACAATTTTGTGGACCTCGTTTTGGGTAGTTTGGTGTATCAACCTCCCGAGGGCGTAACTTTGGCATACGATCTTCGTTTGGGGCGCACGATAGCTCGTTGGAAAGGTATCATCAAGGAGATTCATTTAGGGGGATCAATTAAAGACTTTGTCTATCATTGAGAATATTGATCCCAAAAAACCTTCATTTAGGCCCTCAAAATGGCCCCAAAAGTTAAAAACTGCTAAAAATAGTAAATTACCAAAATTGCGAGAAAACTGTTTTGAGCCAGTTGGAAAAGGTGGGTGGCCACCAATATCCACCTCGATCAATCCTCCCTCGTTATGAAGCATTGGTATCCATTTTATTGAGTGCCCGGGGGAGAGGGAAAAGCGTTTGTTGAATCTGCATCTTGATGAGTTGCTTTCCTTGTTGGAGAAGTTGTGTTGCCTAGCTTGTTGAAGGTTGTCACGAACATGTGGCTGGAAGGGTTGGACATTTTTAACCAGTTTGGCTACATGATATGCCTGTGTGAAGAAGGGATATTTACACTTTGCTACAATATTTTTGACCTTCTTCTGTTGGATAGAAGGTGCTTGGGCCGAGGCTATAGTGGTTGTAATATCCTTATGTTCACCTTTTGAACATATTGTGAAGAAGCTGAATTTTGTAGTATGAGATACTACCTTGCGAAACTGTTTAGGTGGAACAGTAGTCAGAAATACCTCTGGTATTATGTAGATATGACCCCCCAGAGAAACAATGACACTGCGGGGTCGAGACTCATAAACAACATGGTGCTTCCACATATATGGCTGGCCCAAGAGAACATCACATACATCCAGTGGGGAAACATCACATAATACCTCATCATTGAAGGGATGGATGCCGTATGAAAATCAAGACTGTTGGATGACACAAAGATCTCGTCCTTGGCGAAGCCACTCGATGTTGTATGGCTGTGGGTGTGGTGTTGTCGACAATCCCAACTGTTTGACGACCTCTGCTGAGATGAGGTTCTTATGGCTTCCACTATCAACAATAAAATGCAGCAGGGTCCCCTTCACCCACATCTGTGAATGAAAAAGGTGCTCCCCCTCTTCAGGATCTGTTAGTTCTTCTGGTTGAATTGTTGTGGTCGCGACAATAGCAGTGGGGTTTGCGTCAATGGTCTGTCTTTTACCAATATTTTCATAATCAGATTCTGAATCAGGGTTTGGCTCCTTGTATTTGATCTCAGCCAACAATGATTGTTTTGAGCGACATTCCTCTGTGTTGTGCCAGGGGATTTTATGGAAATCACACCATTTTTCGGTGTTCTTCTTTGTCTTCCCGTGACCCTTGTTTTCATGTGGCTTGGAATGGTTTTCGGGAGACTGTTTGTTAGGGCCGTCTTTATCATACTTTGGTTGTTGCAGATTTGCAGACCCAAACTCCCGTTTTTTCTGGTGCTTAAATTTCTGCTTGATTTTAACAACATATCGATAAGCAACACCGAGTGATGAGATGTCCAAAAAATCCATTTCATTTTGGACGTATCTGTGTAGAGCCCCACGATATTTTAGAACCAAATGTAGTTCGGAGTCTTTAATACCTAGCTTGGTGTGCAAGGTATGGAAGGTATTGGTGAACTCCGTAACTTCTTTCCCCCTCTCTTGCTGCAGTGTGGTCCATCTCATGTATGGGTCCTCATATTTGCCAACAGGGTAATAATGTTCCTTTACCACATCCACAAAAAAATCCCAAGTGGGATCGACCCCATATATTCCAGACTCCTCTATGGAACTTTTCTCCCAGTAAGTTTCCCACCAATGTTTGACATGGGGGAGAGATTTAAGGAGTGTGAAGGTGATCTTTTCCCTGTCGAAAAAATTATGAACAGATAAATAACCTTGTAACAAATTTAACCATTTGTCTAGGGTATCCACATCTATCTGACCTTCAAATACGGGAACATCAAAATTAACATGTACCTTGAAAGGAGAGGTGGTTCCAAAGTGGTTGTTTGATGAATATGTTCCTGTTTCTATCGACAGACGTTGAAGGATGTGGGAAAAATTCTCCATCATTTCGTCCCTCTGTCACGTGAGAGCTTGCTCAAGCAACAGATTGATAGGATCGTCTGCTCTGTCGTTTTTCTTTTTTTTCTGCCATGGAGGGTTTCTTGGGAATGCGAGAGCGATTGTCTTCAAGAGAGATAATATCGAGACCCGAATTTCTATACTCTGACCTCGTTGGGGACATGCACTGAAAAAATGATCAAGAGCAGCATGCTCTGATACCACTGATCCATATTATTTTCGGCATGAAATGAGAGTAGAGATATAATAAATAAATACATAGAGGTATCGTGGATATCCAATAATATAAAAAAAATGTATCAGAGTTAGATATGCAACCATAAACACAGAGATATAGTAATACACAATTTCTATTAATGAAAGAAATGTACAGAGACTGTAAAAATACAGAGTGAAAGACTCGCTAGAATGGTGGTAGCTTATCTTTGAGAAGAGATGTGACGACTACTCGCATTCACAAGAATATGATTACAATGAGGCTCCAAAGGAATTTTTATCATAAATAAAATCCAAAACCCTAACCCCGGAAGATGAAAAGCCAACAGTTTTGTGGACCCCGTTTTGGGTAGTTTGGTGTATCAACTTCTCGGGGGCGTAACTTTGGCATACAATCTCTGTTTGGGGTGCACGATATCTCGTTGGAAAGGTATCGTCGAGGAGATTCATTTAGGGGGGCTCAAATAGATACTTTTTGTATCAGTGAGAAGCTTGATCCCCCAAAAAACTTCATTTAGGCCCTCAAAATGGCCTCGGAAGTTAAAAACTGCTAAAAATAGTAAATTACCAAAATTGCCAGAAAACTGTTTTGAGCCGGTTGGAAAAGGTGGGTGGCCATCGATATCCACTTGGATCAAATAAATTCACAAGTATATCAAGGCTACCTGGACTGATCCATTGATTCATACATGGCTTGAGAAAGCAATTGCTTCATTCTTTGCCCACATGTAACATTGAAACACTTCTGATCAATTTGTAAGTGACCTAGCATGTCTTTAATAAATACACATTTCATGAAATCTTATTGGATAGAATGCAATGATCAAGATGTGTAACTGGAATTATGATTAATTTATAATCATAGGGGAAGTTATTCAATCATATTAAATCTGTTGTTTAACCTTTAGAAGTTTTGTTCCTTGTCGAGACCATTTGCCTTCAAATGCATTAATAGAACATGTAATAAGAGATGTCGAGTAAAGAAAAATAAATCCCACTATCCATGAATGCAATCTAGATTTATTAAGATTGTATATGAAACCTGAGAGTTTACGATGTTACAAAAGAGGCATAACAATTTGGTTGCCTTTTGTTACTGCTCAAGCCCTCGATAGATGGAAAAGTCCTAACCATAAACAGGAGAGCCTAGAGGCAACTACCATGTAAGACACCCATTGTCACCTTACATCCCCAATCGTGACATTTGTATTTGTATTGACTATTGAAAATTTACAAATTATTTTCATTAAAAAAGTTTTAATGGTTAATAATTTGATTCACAAAAATTGGTTGATGAATGATTCACAAAAATGTTGGTAGAATTTACAAAGGATAAATATTTAATGTTTAATTTTAGTGTTTGTCTATTATTTTCATGAGAGATTAAGAAATATTTTTTAATTATATCCATACATACATACATATACATATACATATACATGTGTGTGTGTGTGTGTGTGATATTTTAAAATAATTTTTATAATTACAATTTTTGTTTATTGATTTTATTGTGAGATTTTTTTTTTTTATTTCTATATTTTAGCAATATTTGTGATTACAAATAAATTAATCAGTTATAAAAAATGATTTATAAAAATATATAAGTTTTAATATACCATGATTATAATTTGAGATGCTTGTGAAGATAATATCTTACTCCTAATATAATAATTAATTACTTGTGGATTATATATATATATATATTGGAAACATAATCCGTTGGGGTTATATATATATATTGGAAACATAATCCGTTGGGGTTACTAGGATAAAGAATATGAAACGTCACAATATGTGAAAGGTCATTAGAAGTCCAAGAGATTATGGAAGATGAATCCAAAGGTCATCCAAAATGATGGATTTATGTGTATCATATCTATGAATAACATGTAACTCACGCTTATCTAATTAGTGTGTTCTAACAATGGTATTAGATAATTATAGTTATTAGGGCCTCAATAAAGTTGTGGTAGTTTTCCAGAGCATATTGGTTTAGTCTTTGATTCTCTCCATTGAGCATTTCAATATCTCACATACCAAAACAACCATGTCTACAAACTATTAAAATTTCTCTTAAGAAGTTAAGTATATTCAGTATTCTTTATCTTTAGACTATTAAAACAATAACTGGATGCATAAGGATCACTGAAAGAAAGACATCCGCAATATACATAAGATTTATCCTCGGAAACCCTCGTGGGGGAGAAAACCCAACAAAGATTCTTCAATATAGATTCATCAATAAGTACAATGTGTCTCTCAAGAGAGATCTCACCAAACATAAGATAATCAGAAGATAGACCATAAACCCTAAAAACAATAGGGTAGCGCACCACTAGACCAATATAGTCCTCCAAGATATGACCAAAACCTTTACCAGAACACCCTTCCTTTATAACTGTGTCTCCTCCTCAAACTTATGTACTTTTTCTTGTGTGATAGAGCTTGTGTTGTGTTTTTTTCAAGTGAGGCACCTAGCCTCTTATAAATACAAGTTGAGCCACCCAAAATTAGATCAGGGCCGACTTGTACACTTTACCCTTTCTAATGTACAATTGAATTTTTCCAAGGCACGACAGGGCCGACTTTTACAAAGGCACAATAGGGTCGACTTTACAAATATAACATAATATTATTCTTTAGGGTTTTGTCTTGGTCTAATACAATATTTATATAATAAGAATATCTTTTGAAACTACTCAAACTTCAACACTCCCTCTTAGCAAGGAAGGTATTCTTTTGGCACGATCATCACAAATGCTTTTGCACTTCTGTACACTTGACGATTGACTTGTTGACTATAACCAATTCTGTATTGAATAATTTTTGTAACCATGTTAGCATCCAAGGTCTCATCATCCGTCCATGATTTATGTCATCATGGGGCTTTAACTTTCCATATCACTCATAACATGGAATCTAGTTCATACAGAACTAGTAAATCATCAGTTCACACAGAATCTGACATCTAGTTTATAAAGAACTAGTAACTTTCCAACTCACACAGAATCTGGCATCTAGTTCATAAATAACTAATAACTCGTCATCTCACACAAAACCCGACATCTATTTCATAAACAACTAGTAACCTCTTGTTGGCACACTAGGAAACTCGTCCACAATGACTAGACATCTAATCACAAGGATTAGGCAATGTAGTGCGCACACACTACCCATCTAGCCCAAGTCTAGGAAACACCTCCAACCACACAATTTGACCCACCAGCTTGAAAAGTTGGGTAACTTGCCAACCTCGAAGGCTTGTCATCTGCTAACCTTGTGTGAGGTCATGTTGATTGGTGCCACGACCAGTAATGTGCCCATGAATGACTACCCACTGCCACTGTCACATGATGATATTTCTGCCATGGAAATGCATCTGTAACTCATCACTCCCTCTTACTATGAAAGTTCTTCTAGACCACACCAATATTGTCTCTGAAGTACACAAACTTCACTCTCGATAGAGGCTTGGTTAACACATCTTCTATATGCTCATTTGTAGCGACATACTGGAGCTTCACTACTCCCTTCTGTACCATATCTCTGATATAATGTTACATGATCTCGATATACTTGGACTTGTCATGAAACAATGGATTCTTAGTCAACTTCACACAACTATGGTTGTCACACTAGATACAAGTTGCCTCTAACTCGATATCAAACAATCATGAAAGAATCTCTCGAAGCCACACTACTTCACTACTAGTTGAACACACAGCTATATACTCTGCCTCAGCCATACTGAGCACCACATTGGTCTGCTTCCTATTGAACCTTGAGATCATAGTTGATCCCATACTGAATAAACATCCAGATGTACTCTTCCGGTTTGCAACACTACCGACCCAATTTGAATCAGTAAATCCTTGTAGGCTTATCTCACAATCTGAAACATATCCGAGTTCATAATCAATTGTACCTTTTAGGTACCTCATCACATGTTTTTATGCAATCAAGTGAACACTTCTCGGCTCCACCATATATTGACTCAATGTGTTCATTGCAAAACATATATCTGGCCTCATGTTTTTTAAGTTCATCAATGAACCAATCATTTGTTTATACATGGTGGCATCCACTGTCTCTGAGTATCACTCAATAACTTTAGATTTATCACCATGGGTGTAGGCATGGACTTACAATACATCATTCCAAATCTCTTCATAATATATATAACATATTTTCCTTGGTTAAGGAAAATCTCACTCGGTCTCTACCATACCTATAGACCTAAGAAGTAATGCATCATACCCAAGTCTTTCATCTCTAACTCTGTAGAAAACTTCCTCTTACTTTCAATGATGAGATTCTCTTCTCCTATTAGAAACATGTCATCCACATACAATAGTAATACCATTGGTCCACCATCCACAAAATTTAAGTACATGTTGGAATCCACTTTACTCTTGGTAAAGCCCAAGCTCATCAGGAAACTATCAATTCTACCATACCATGCTCTGGGTGCTTGCTTCAATCTGTACA
>ML817860.1:234506-282441 GCA_009831015.1 Picea engelmannii | reverse complement strand
CAATTTCCATTTTTTTTATAAAATGATTCAACAAAATTATATAGGATAAAATTAATTTACTTGAAAATTTGCCAAAATTTTCTAGAAACTATATAAAATCCTTAGAAATTTGAGTATTTTTATAAAAATATCGTCAAACATTTTATGGTTGTCATTTTAAGAATTAGTAATGTAATTCCTCAGGTTGATCCCCAGTTGTAATTGTACATATGTTGAATAGGCTGGTGAGCCAGGATATCATAGAACATAGTACCTATGTGACTATTAGGCTGGAGAGCCTAGATTGGCTAAAAGGCCAGCGAGCTTATTATTGTAATATGTAAACACTCGTATTTTAATAAAGTACATCATTGTTGTCAACCTTCCACACAAAAGAGATGGGGAGCTAAACTTCACTAGGATGGGAAAGGGGGCTAAGAGTCTAAGAAGGGGCTAAGCTTGAGGGCTTAATCCCAAAGGAATATTATATTATTATTCCTAAAGTCTAAAGTATGGATATAACTTTATGTTATCCTACGTTCCTGGGGAAGGGAACAAATTACAAGTGGAAAAAGGGAGTCCCTTGGGTGCCATGTGTCTTAAAGGACACATGCATATATACATGGGAGGATATAGTGTAATTCATGATCTTCTGGTTATTTTTTATTCATGATTCCTACCATTTTTCACTCATCCATGCTACCATCCGTAGGGGTACCTATTTATGTTGCAAGTCGAAGAGTCAGGTTGTCGTGCCCCTAGTCAAAGGAGCGAGTTGTCAAGCCCATGGGCATTTATCTCCAGGTGAGAGATTTGTTGTGTGGAGGAAGCAGATTGTCAGGCCCATGAGTATTCACTGGAAGTGAGAGAACTGCTGGGAATTAATTCCCAAGGTGCCAAGCGACAACTATAGGGCTCTGAGACTCCCTGTCTGGCATGTTGTTGAAGCCCAGGAAGGGAAGTGGGGAAGTCGAGGGACTACTGAGAAGATAAGGGGCACACTTCCTGGGGTGGGACAAACATGTGGGGGATGAGGGATTGTAGGTTGGTTGGTAGAGGTCGAGTTGCAACTACATGGCTCTGAGACTTCTTGTTCGACCTATTGTTGAAGCCCTGGAAGGGAAGTGGGGCAGTCGAGGCACGGTTGAGTAGAGAAGGGGCACACTTTCTAGGGCGGGATAAGCATGTGGGGAATGAGAGACTGTAGGTTGGTTGCTAAGGTAGGCACCCGAGCCTGAGAATTGTTGTTGTTTTCCATACCTTAGACTGGCTTAAAACTTCCTTTGCCCGAGTAGAGTTTAGCCTCGGCTCGAGGGTGACCCACTGCTAAAATTATGAGCAATGTGGTCTATGGCTGGGAGGAATGTGGAAGGTCTACACGCAATTGGTGTTTAATTCACTAAAGATAAGTGTCTTTATGTGTATGTGCAAATGTTATGTTATGAATTATGATGTTTTGTTATGGACTTGTATTGTCTATATGTATAAATTATTATGGTCGTATGTTGTTATTATTTTTCTTCACTATGTTCATATGCAGAACATATAAGTATATTTAATGGTATCAGAGTGGTAAAATAGAGAGTTTTGTGTGGCGTGGCCCAACCTGGGTGGTTGGGGACGTTACAAAGTGGTGTCAGACTATGCATGCAAACTATTTGATGAAATGTCGAAAAAAGAATGTTTGAAATTCGTTTGTTGAAATTACAGTAGTAAGATTGAGAGAAAATTCATGGGTACTATGAAGAATCGAGCCTCTTTGAAAAAAAAATCGAACACAAGCAAATCGGAAAAATTCTAGGTATTTTCCGTACGATGACGTCTGCGTGACATGGAGGCCATGTGTTGACTGACGTGGTAGAAGAAAGATGTGTATTGTCACAGTGTTAGGTACATGTTGGACGAGATTACAGTTGGCAAGTGGTGTGGAGCAATGTGGAAGACCAACTATCTGTCCCACGAAACTGCGATAAGATCTTGGAAATTTGTCTAAGTGCCAATTCCACGAGGCCAAAGTAAGAAGTGGAAAAATGGCTAAGTGTTGGGACTTCTCGGATGGACTTATGAAAAGAAAGATACAAGATTATGAGTTTGTGAGTACGCAAGTCCGCAAAAGTGGAAAAATGGTGAAGTGTTGGGACTACTTGGATGGACTTATGAAAAGAAGGATGCAAGATTATGAGTTCTCGAGTCCGCAAAGTGGAAAAATAGCTAAGTGTTGAGACTTCTCGGATGGACTTATGAAAAGAAGGATACAAGACTATGAGTCCGTGAGTCCGCAAAAGTGGGAAAATGGCTAAGTGTTGGGACTACTCGGACGAACTTATGAAAAGAAGGATACAAGACTATGAGTTTGTAAGTCCACGAAAGTGGAAAAATGGCTAAGTGTTGGGACTACTCAGACGGACTTATGAAAAGAAGGATGCAAGATTATGATTCCACGAGTCCGCGAAGATGGAAAAATGGCTAAGCGTTGGGACTTCTCGGGCGAACTTATGAAAAGGAGGATACAAGATTATGAGTCTGTGAGTCTGCGAAGATGGAAAAATGGCTAAGTGTTGGGACTACTCAGATAGACTTATGAAAAGAAGGATGCAATATTATGAGTCTGTAAATCCGTGAAGATGGAAAAATTGCTAAGTGTTGGGACTTCTCAGATGGACTTATGAAAATTAGGATACAAGATTACGAGTCTGTGAGTTCGCGAAGATGAAAAAATGGCTAAGTGTTGGGACTTCTTGGACGAATTTATGAAAAGGAGGATACAAGATTATGAGTCCACGAGTTCGCAAAGATTGAAAAATGGTTAAGTATTGATGGTGGGTTCAGGGAAGGTATGAAGATAGGTTATGAGTCTGCGAGTCCACCACCCACGAGCCCGTGAATACAGTAAGGAATCTAAGTATAAGTGCAAAGTGAATGTGGCAGAACTGAGGGGTGAAAATTAGAGAACACGAAATCCTGAAATGAAGAAGAGATATGAATTAGATCTGTGATGAATCCATTAAGACAGATCAACAATGGAGATTTAATCTTGAAATGATCGAGGATTACTGAGTGTTGTTACTATGTTACAAGTGTCAATGAATATTCTTTCACTGTTTTGCCACCATAATTTTCAATTCGAAGCTCAGATGGGGGTGAAAATTCGCTAGAGTGTCCAGAATATGTTTATGAAGGAACCCAGGTGGGCTCTTTCCAAAACTCCAAATAGGCATGTGCAAGGATGCCTATGCATAATTAAGACTTATACTTGGAGGAAGGGTGAGCAAAAGGAATTAATGGGTAATATTCAAATGACTATAACTCTCTGCTCAAAACTCAGAATTAAGCAAGAAAGTAGTCATTGGAAAGGTATTGGACTGAGGAATCCATGTAATCACCTAGAATTGTGATATAAGCAACATAATTCATAGGAATTTAGAAAGAATATTTATGGTGACTATAAAGGGGCAAACTTTTGCATATGTGCTAAAATTGTGTATTGTGGTTGTATGCTTGATTTAATAAGAAAGACAGAGGGTATTATTATGATAAAGAAAGATAGAGGGTATACTTGGAGATAAAGGCAACATTCCTAGGACCAACCATACATTTTTGGGGGTAGTATCTCCATTTCTTTTATCAGAGTAGTGCAGTGGAAGCATGGTGTGAATGCTAGAACTTCACGGGTGAAGTAATGATGACCATGTATCATAAAAAAAAATGCCAGCAGATGTATAAATCAATACACAATGTATTGATTGATTATAGAGGTATGTAACCATACTTATGGGGAAGATATTACATAAATTTAAAAGCATTCCATAATTGGATAAGCCCATGAATAACTGAAGGCTAGTGGAAAAGGGTACCACTAGGTGGATTCTAAGTTATTTGAGTCTATTATAGCACTCAAGAATTGTGACAACAATGAAGAGGAATGTTGAGTAGATTCCAAAGGTGTTGAGTGCATTGGCAAGGTACATTGGGAAGGCAAGTCAAAGAGACCCAGGCATGAAGGTGATTTCCTAAAGGGATATTAATGAGGAACCATGAAGAAAATAATAATTCTATGCTTGGTATAGAATGCAAAAGAGATGGTACCTAAAAAGAACCCATCTGAAGAGGAAAAGAACCATGGGGTAACATCCCAGGGGTTGGAAGCATCACTGAAAAATGTGATGACGAGTAAAGGCAGTGTCAAGTACTTCCAGACAATCTCTATGAGGCTGGGAATGAAGATAGTGGGTAGCATTGCAATATGTTAGAAATTGACTATGCAAGTCAAGTTGAAATCAGATGCAATAGGAAAAGAGAAGAGAATGGTGCAAGAAACTACAAGGGATGATATGTTCAATCAAGGAGAGGTTGAACCAGTTTGGTCCATAAGAGTAAATGGAAGTTGAAGATATAAAGTCAATAAGAGAGCATGGATGGAACTGTAATTTGGTCATGCATGTGTTTGGTTAGATGGATCCAGGAAATAATTAAAGCTAAAGTTAATATCAACATATTATATGATTGAAACTGATCAAAAGAGGTTTAGATGGAAAGTGCTCAGTAAGAGAGCAAAAGGATACATGAATCCAGGAAGAATTGAGGTCTTCTAGGAGCAACAAAGAAACGTGGTACAAGAACAATGAAGTTTTGCAATTACTATAGCAATAATTATGGTATGGATTGTTGGACAGCCATATATAGTACAAGAAAATAGAATGCACATTCATTCATGAGCATGCTAGTGATGCAATATTAGTGCATATAGACATGTTGTAATAAATGTAGGTTTGTTAATATATATAACATGATGATGACTAGGAGTAGTCTATTGTTATATATATTATTATGAAGTTGCTAACGATGGTTGTTGTGCTAGGAAAGAGATAATTATTGCATGGTTGCAAGTGTTGCTAATAATGTTGTTGCATATAGAAGGTGTTAGCACTAATAGTCACACCTAGATTGTTGTAAGTGTAAGCCTAGTACCCATCAAAATACAAATAGTTAAAACAAGTTTATACTTGAGTGGATCAACAAGACTGAGTACGAAAGGGAGAGGGAAACAAATTGTCTGTAGAGGCATTCCATTAGGCATGGAGTCATAACATCCTACAGATCTAAGGCATTTAAACTGTATACCAGATAAAAAGAATAGAGAAAAACAATTATAGTAAGCTTGTACAAAACCCAGAAACAACAAATGAAAAACAATATTGCAATCCAAACCTTTCCCTTTTCCACAATCTGCAACAACTGTTCACCATAACCCTGTCCTTGCACCTTCAAGAGTTCCAACAAACCTCCCGCGTTGGCTTTGAGATAGCTTCCAAGAAATAAACTCGAGAACGATAAAACCAAACTATTGATGAATCTCCCTGCGGAGGATCTCCATACTTGAATTATCCCACGTCTAGATTGCAATATTTCATCATGGTGAATTAATAACTTGTAAGTAAGGCATGTCAAACTAGTTGAGAGAGAGAGGCTCTCTCGCTCTTGACACCCTTCCACATGCATGTCCAACTATTAATCATCGGTATCATCAAGGTTGATTTGATGTTCATTAATGACCACTAATGAAAATATCTAAGGGATTGCAATAGTTGGAACCCCCATTTTCCATTATGGTGCTAGGATTTAATGTTGTGGAAAAAATTTCCCGATTATCTACCTCGCCATTAAGATTCCTCTTGGTATGGAAGAGGGAGACCTAGTTGAAGTGTGTTAGAACATGTTTGATTCTAGATACTATGTATTGAAATTTATTCCCTCTAGGATTCAATTGAGTAATTACTTTTTTGATGATTAACATTGAATCCCCAAAGATGGACAAGGTTTGAGTCCATTTTCTTTTGTGATGAGAAATCCACACCACAACTTGTAAGCTTCATCTAGATTATTCAACACGTTACCTAGCCCCCAGGCGTAATGAACGATCTTATTTCCACTTGGATCATGAAGACTCTCCCCGTGCCTACTGTTAGCACCAGGAGTTGTTCTTAGACTGCTTTAAGAATAAGCCCAATACCCATCAAAATATAAATGATTTAAAACAGGTTTATACTTGAGTGGATCAGAAAGACCGAGTAAGAAAGGGAGAGGGCAACAAATTGTCTGCAGAGGCATTCTACTGGGCATGGAGTCATACATCCTACAGATCAAAGGCAATCAAACTGTATACCAAACAAAAGGGATATATAATTATGAGTAGAAGCATAGAGAATATGACAAAAGGAAGAACACCCATTGTACATAGATCCTTTCTGTAAACAATAAACACTGATTTAATGGGAAAGCTACAACATATCCTTTATTGTTCATGAATCCATCAATCAATGGCAGCTATGATCCTCAAAACCTGCAATATATTCAAGCAAGAGGATGACAAGAGAAATGGAAAAAAAAGAATACAATATGATAAACAAATCTCACGAATCTTTAATGGCAGAAATGTTGATTAAAAACATGCCCCCGAGCTTACAAATAAGCAGTTAAACTGCTCCTCTAGCTCTTTCATCTCTTGGATCATGAATCCAACCCTTTCCTCAACAAAACAACTCCTATATATAGTGTATCATCCTTCTTACTCTAAAGAGGTCGAATCCCAAGTGGTTTCATTGGATTCCCTTTTCTCTAGGAGTTGTTACAACAAGGTGAAACAAAAAATCCACCTAGCTCCCATTTTTTTGGATCTTGTCTATTGTGATAAATGTCTTTTGAAACAGGTCATGTTGCTTGATCTGGTGATAGAACACATGTCCCTCATGTCTAAATACCTCCTAGGAAACCATTGAACCCCCTCAGATAGGTGGAATCCCTCCTACAACTCAGATTTATCAAACTATTATAGTTCGCAACGCCTTCGACAACATGTGATTTGAACTTTCCTGTAGGTGATGATTTCAAATTTTCTCCCAAACGAGGAACTGGGTTAGGCTGATTTTTTTTTCATCAAGTCCATGATATTATGATTCTTCTCCAAAAAAAAATTCAGAAGAACCCAGATCAACATTTAAAAGTTATGATGAAATAATGACTCTGTTGTGTACTAATTTGCAGCAAACTGTCCCAAAATACCAGTTCGCAACGCCTTTGACAACATGCGCTGCAAATTTCCTATAGGTGCTTGTTTACCTCCAAAATGATTCCAAACTTTAAAACTTGCATAAGAAGTTGGGAAAAACCTTCCAGAGCCTACTACAAACCTCTTGAAACATGAATTAACCTTGGATAAATGATATGAAGATGTTAAATTTAGCTCAAGACCCAAAATCATCACTTAAGTTGTAATTGTATGCACAACAACAATTGGAGGATGAACAGGCTGCAAGTAGGATATAACATGCTACAAAGGCATGGTTGAGAATTTATCTTTCCCAACAACCCTTTGACATTCATTAGAATTTTGTACAAACTTGTAGAATATTTAAATATGGAAGGCCAATAATATACAGTTCTCAAGATTTTATGAGCAATAGTTTTAACAGTAAAATGACCGCCAATATGAATATTCGAGCCAACAAATCCATGTAATTTTTCCATCATATTCAGGGCTATTGTTTCATCAATACAACGCACAAATAACCAATCAACAAACCTATGAAACAGTAAAGTACCCAGAATGAAATATTTTGAAGCTTCAAGTCAAAGCTTCCTTCATTCATGATTTACCAAATAATCAATACAGTGTTCGTGTTGCAAATAGTAAATGATATCTTGATACCAAGGATGATTTGCCACATCAACAATTTCATATTCAATTAAAAACAAGGAAAACAAAGAAACGGTGATATCTTTAGTAATACAACCTGGTTCAATATGTTGAGCCAAATGCAAGGATAAGTGTCGTCCCTTTATCATATTTGTAGTAGTAATCGTGAAATCATGTTCTTGGATCTTGGTAAGCCAATGTGCTAATTTACATAACAGAAGGGTCTGAGATAACAAGAATTTAATTGTAGGCAAAGGGACCTTAATCTCAGCATGCTTACCAAGGATACAATGATGAAATTATTCAAGAGCTTTCACTAAAGCATAGGTGTGTTTTTCAATTAAAGTATATTTCATTTCTACATTAGATAGACTCTAACTCATGAAAGTTATTAGGTGCTCAACACTTTTTTCAACTTTTTGAAGAAGAATGAAAGAAATGGATTTTTTGGTGGCATTTGTATAAATAATAAAAACTTCCAAAAAATATGGTTTTTCCAAGATAGGGGCGAGACAATGTCATTTTTTATTTCAACAAAGGATTTTTTGGTTTCCATGGACTAGGAAAAAGTTTGATCTTTTTTTAGCAAATTATGGATGGGTTTAACCATCTTAGCAAAATATAGGATAAATATCCTTATAAAATTTATCTTTCCTATAAAATATTGAATTCCTTTATTTGAAGAAGGAATTGGGAGATTCTAAATAACCCTCACTCTTTCTGAACCTATGTTGATACCAAAATCTAAGACTACATGACCAAGTAATTTACACGAAAATACACCAAAAATGGAATTTGAGGGATTTAAAGACACGCCATACTTTCCACAATGCAGAACTACTTGTTTAAGATGATTAAAATGATCTTCTCGAATTTTGGAATAAATTGTTAAATCATCAAGATAAAATTGTATGGTAATTTTGATAAGATCATCAAAGGATATATGCATAGCTCTCTGAAAAGTAGCACCTACATTAATTAATCCTAAAGGCATATGTTCATATGTGAAGATGCCCCATTGAGTGGTAAACATAGTTTTATATCTATCATCTCTCCTCATGAGTATTTGGTTATAACCTGAGAAACCATCAAGGAGTGACATCATTTGAGATCTTGCAACTTGTTGGAGAATCAACTCCATATTTGGAAGTTGAAAATTATCCTTCATGTTTTCCTTGTTAAGGACACAAAATTCAATAGACAATTTGATATCCCCATTATTTTTCTTAACTGGGACTAGATTGGCAATCCATTCAAAGTATTTCACATGAAAAATAATATGGGCTACAAGCATTTTTTCTACTTATTTTTGGATAGTAGCTTCAAGTGCAAGGTTAATTGGTTTATGTCTTTGCCTAACCAGTTTAGTATTTTCCTTGATAGGAATAGAATGTTGAACTATTCCTGGATAAAAGACACACAAATCAACATAGTACCATGCAAAGACATCATGAAATTCTTGAAACAAATCCATGAATTTTTATTTTTCTTTCTTTGAACATTGGACTCCTATATTTAAAATTTTAGGTTCCTCTTCAATCCTAATGTTCACTAGGATAGTGTCCCCAAAATTTATTTTGGAATCCTCCTTTTTAATCTTTTCATGACTAATAGCATCAATATGTTAAGGTTTAAACTATTATTAGTTTTCTTTTCAATTTACTAGATAACCATAACATAGATAGGATCACTGAGAGACACACAATCACAAGATACACAACATTTATCCTTGGAAACCCTCATGGGGAAGAAAACCCAACAAAAAATTCATTAATATAGATAGCTAATACAATAAACCAAACACTAAATAATATCCAACACTGATCAATGAGCCTCTCTCTTCCTTCTTCTCCCAACTACAGCTACCAAACTTGTGCACTGGATGATTGAATGAGTGAGTGTGATAATGAGGTGTTGGATTCCTTTATTTATACAAATTAGCAGGCGCTAGAAAGGTGTCTCTTCACTGGGCAGGGTCGACTTGTCTTCTTAGTGGTTAAAACCACTTTAATTAGCTTGGGGGGCAACTTCTCAATTTGTACAATATATTTAGGGTTTGACCAATCTAAAAAAGGGGATTTGGTCAATTACAATGCCCGATGTGATCATTCCACAAAAGGGGATTGATATAATGAATAATAACTCAATAATAAATAGAATACTCTTTGAAGTTACAATATTTCAACACTCCCCCTTAATAAGAAGGGTATTCTACAACATCATCAGGAGAGAGAGAGGGCAGCGACATCATCTGGAACACTAACTAGCATATCTATAAATCATCGGAAGTTTTTCTCATAATCATTGTTCACAACATGGAGTTGGAGTAGCATCATCATCCTCATCAGCATGAGGCTATAGTAATATCATCATCATCTTTAGCGTGAGGCTAAAGTAACATCATCATCTTCTTTAACACGAGGCTAAAGTAATATCATCAACATCTTTAGCATGAGGCTAAAGTAACATCATCATCATCATCTTCAACAAGAAGTTGAAGTGGCATCATCATCATCATCTTCAACAAGAAGCTGAAGTGGCATCATCATCATTTGCATCAGCATGGATTAGTATAACACTAATACATCATCATCATCAATAACAACACAAGGCTGATACAACATCAACAACAACAACATCACAACACGAAGTCTAGAGCATCATCAACATCAGCACTAGGCTGAAAATCTTCAGCATGAGGCTGGCATCTCAACAACATCAGCACGAAGCTGGAAATCTTCAACATGAGGCTGACATCTTAACAACATCAGCACAAAGATGGAAATCTTCATCACGAGGCTAGCATCACAACAACATCAACACGAAGCTGGAAATCTTCATCACGAGGATGACAACAACATCTTGTGGTACTCTAACAGACCCAAAGGATCTGCCCAGGAATCAAAATATTCCCTAGGATACAAAATCCTAACGGATCTACCACTACTTACCAAATCTAGCATATACATGCACAAGTACTCTGACAGCCCGTCCTTTCCGACCTTCGGGATCTGTCCAGGGATGATCAGTCCCCTAGGATATAAAATCCTAACTGAACTACCCATTATTGGTCAGGATACCATAGTAGCATCAACACTACTCCCCCTTTCGAGGGAGGTCCTTTCAGACTATACCAAGCTTGTATCGAAAGTGCTCAAACTTTATATGAGACAGAGGCTTGGTCAACACATTTGCAACATATTCATCTGTGCCAACATATTGGAGCTTTATAGCTCCTCTCTGCATCATATCATGAATGAAGTGATATCGGATCTCTATGTGCTTTGACTCATCATGGAACACATCACTTTTATACAACTCTGGTTATCACATAGGATCACGATGGATTCCATCTCCAAATCAAATAGAGTTGTCAACAACATCCGAAGCCATATGGATTCAGAACTTGTGGAACATGTTGCAATATATTCTTCTTCTGTTGTACTAGGTTTCTTCCTACTCTTCCATGAAGTCATGGT
Source organism: Picea engelmannii (assembly GCA_009831015.1). Classification (NCBI taxonomy): domain Eukaryota; kingdom Viridiplantae; phylum Streptophyta; class Pinopsida; order Pinales; family Pinaceae; genus Picea; species Picea engelmannii. Next base: position 271,290 of record ML817860.1, on the reverse strand, counting down.
TGACCCCAGACTGAAACAACATCCTAAAGTGCTCTTTCTATCAGAAACACTTCCAGCTCAATCTGAATCAGTATATCCATACAATCTGAAGTCATGATTTCTAGTATTACAGAGACCAAAATTCAATGTAACCTTAAGGTATCTCATCACATGTTTTGCATCATCATGGTGAACACGTCTAGGTTCTACCATATACTGACTCAAGGTGTTCACAACAAAACATATATCTAGCATGGTGTTTGTATGATACCTCAACGATCCAATGATCTGTCTGTACAGTGTAGCATCAACCAGGAGCGTCAACTTCATTTCCATGGGTGTGTACATGGATTTACATTCCAACATGTTAAACCTCTTCATTATTTCAACTGCATACTTCCCTTGGTTAAGGAAGATCTTCTCTGGGCTCTGCCAAATTTCAAGACCTAAGAGATGAAGCATTAGGTCTTTCATCAAACTTTGTAGCGAGCTTCTTCTGCAATCTGTGATGATATTTTCCTCATCTTGTCAAGAATACATCATCTACATATAGTAGTAACATCATTGGCTCATCATTCATAACCTTGAGATAAAGGTTAGAATCAACTTTACTATTGGTAAGGCCCAAGCTCTTCAGGAAACTGTCAATTTTTCCATATCAAGCTCTAGGAGCTTGCTTCAACCTATACATAACCTTCTTCAACCTACAGAATTGAGTCTTTTTGTCTTCAACTTTAAATCAAATTTTCACATCACTTTGTACCAACCTGGTACACTTGTTCAGTTGCAATTCAATCTGCATTGTCATGTGCTAGCTCTATGTGCTTTCTGCAAAGCACTATCTGCCTCACTGCTGAGAGTATGTTCTCTCCTCTTTCTGCAACTATTCCTTCTGGAACTGGGACTCTGCACTTGTAGTTGCTCTAAAGCTGAGAATGGTTTCTTCATTCTCAATGTGATTGCTAAAATCTGAGAGTAACTCCTCTACTTCATCTGAAACTTAGAGTGGCTTAATAACTGATACTGAGGTGGCTCTTCTTCTTTCATGGAGGTAACTTTATCTTTTATTGTAGTAATGTCTCCATGACCCAACTAATGTAATGCACCAACTGCCACTCAATTTTAAATATGAGGATTGCTCCCCTTGTATCTCATACTATATATGAATCATGGTTGTTATGGTTGTCTTCATGAACACTGGAACTATTTATTCAATTACCAGAGTAAGTGTCTCATCATAGTCTTCTCCCTCTTGCTGGGAGAATCCTCTGGACACACACCAAACTTTGTACATTTGCAATATGCTTGATCTGTTAGATCAATCTTGGAATTCAACACTTACTTCTCTTCTAGTCTCACAAAAAAATCCATATCCCGGTCTTTCTGATTGGCTTCCTTCTTTGTCACTGAAACAAGGGAATCTTTCCAGGAGATTTCATATTTCCTATAAGTATTTGAAGCTACGATCTATTCTTCTCATGGCATCTGTCTCCTAGTCCTGGAAGTTGTCTCTTCATCTGACCCTTTCTGAGATCAGGATTACTCTCGATTTCTTCTAAGTCTACAAGGACTTCATCATATCTTATGGGTTATACTTGGTGTTGAATTCCAAGTCTAAATATGAAAGGCTAAGTCAAACTTCAAACGAGTTCTGCTTCTCGTCAAGGTTGCTTCATTACCCTTTGACCAAGTCTTATGTGAGTTCTTTGTTCTAATGTTTGGTCATCTTTGGAGCCTTCTGCTCCTTACAATCAATCTCCATATGAGATACTTTGGATCTCAAAAATAACTTATTCTTCATCTTCTTTGGTACATGGATATATATGGTCATGTACATAGTATTTTTCATGTCTCATCTAATTTGTTTCCTTCTACAACCTTCACTATAGCTTCATCAAGGATATTACCTGTGACCTTAAACAAGGTCAACAAAACAACAAACAAGAATAATACTCTTTTGATAATAGTAATAAAACAATAGCATGAATAATCGTCACAATATCTCCTTTAGAGCTATCACTCGTGACCTGCCTGAAACAAAGATCAAAAGTAAGAATTACAATACAGAATGAGGTAAACACTCTTCTAGTGTTGTGATCAAACATTCCTCCTTGGTAACCTGGAACCAACACAAGAATTTTCTCCTAGAGGAGATGTTAGTTGTATCTGGTAAATGATTACATTAAGCATTTATCTCAACATGCTCACATGCTACCAAGTATAATACTTTTCAAAGACTTCTACCTCAACTATAGTGTTTACTTGTAATGTGTTAGTTATCAACTTGTCACGTGCAACTTTGAATCTTATCGACTTAATTAAGAATGAATGTGTTTATTTTCTTCCAAGTCTCCTTCAGTCAAGATGACAAGTGCTTTCTTCAACTTGTATTTTGTACTAAGACAATATGCTATCTTGATAGAAGGCTGACTTAGAGAATAAAATCTATGATCTCAACTTTAATCAATCTAATACCTTGACTTTAATTTTGACCAAAGGTTAGTATGATGGTCATAGCTTCAACATGCAACCTAGATCAAAATAATGTCATAAAAAATAGATGCATATCGGAATAATCAAACCTGGGTTGCATTATTCCTCTGAAGGTGTTGGATCTAAGATCCTTCTGGATCTATGGCAAGAGATCCCTTCTCCTACAAATACCCTTTAAATCTTAACAGTTTAAACATATGTGAATACATACCTCTGGTAGTATTTGCAAGTAGTGGCACCATCTGGTAGTAATGATAATAATTACCAACTCTTAAAAACTTCAAGGATGACTGCAATTGGTACTGTAGTTGATACTTCAACTAACACTGCAACTGCAACTTAGGGTTTTATGAGGAAACCCTAAATTTTCAAACTTCAAATTTTGAAATTCTGATCTAGGGGCTAGATGCGCTAAGTTGAGGCGAGTAAGTTGGTGCAGTTAGATTTTTGAAAATCCAAAATTTAAACTTAGCTTGCAAAAATCTGCACTGGTACTTCTGGTACTGGTTCTGGTTTCATGGTTTTCTGGTACCAATGAAAACTAGGGTTTCACTTTTCAGGAGTTTTATCCATTGAAAAAGTGTGTTGAAGGTGCCAAAGAGTTCCCTAGGCTAGGGCACACTTTTCTAGATGATTTTTAGGCTGATATTTCTCTTCAACAAAAGCCCTAATTTTCTTGTACGACAACAATGACGTTTTTCTTTATCCAGTGAAAGATGCTCTCTTCATCTTAGCTCTGATACCATGTTAATCTTTGAGCTATTATTAGGTTTCTTTTCAATTTACTAGATAACCATAGCATAGATAGGATCATCGAGAGAAACACAATCACAAGATACACAACATTTATCCTGGGAAACCCTCATGGGAAAGAAAACCCAACAAAACTTCCTTAATATAGATAGTCAATACAATGCCAAGAGAATAAACCAAACACTAGAGAATATCCAACACTGAGCAATGAGCCTCTCTCTTCCTTATTCTCCCAACTGTAGCTACCAAATTTGTGCATTGGATGATCGAATTACTAAGTGTGATAATGAGGCATTGTCTTCCTTTATTTATACAAAATGACAGATGTTGGAAAGGTGTCTCTTCACTGGGGCAAGGCCAACTTGTCTTCTTAGTGGTCAAAACCAATTTAATTAGCCCGGGGGTGTAAATGTGTTGAACCTGCACATAATAGATCTAGCTAAACAATGATACACACATTTGCAGAGAGAATAGGAGAAAGAATAAGAAGGAGAAAAAGAATGGAAGAATTCTCATTAACCGTTTCCACACTCAAAGAGTGAATAATTTACAATAGATATAGGATACATAAGTAACTAATGAGCCATAGTTGTGGTCTAGAGTGATTTGGACGCACACCAACAATTACGGGAGTAAACTGCCACCTAGTCTAGTCTCTCAGGCAGTTACGGGAGTGAACTACCACCTAGTTGAGTTAACTAGTCAACTAGTCTTCAGTTAACTGACTGAACAGAGAGTAGTGAGGAGTTAACTCAGGAAATCAAGGGTAATGCGCCAGTCTGGTGATGATCCCAAGGCAAGTGCGCATTAGCTGGTGATGATCCCAATGTTGCATGGTGACAAAACTAATGCAACATCTAAACTCAACTCAACTAGTAAACCTGAAGTGTCAATTGAAAGAGAATATTCTTCAGGTGGAATATTCTCCCCTAAAATATAGGAGACTGGATAATGACTAATTATGACTAATTAACAAGGAAAAACCTTAGGAAAAATAAATGCTAGGTGTGTGTGAAGTAACTCCAACACCCCCCCTGAACATCACTATGGTGAAAATAAAGAATGGGTCCCGGCAACGAGGCCATGTTAGGTACCCAATTACAAAAGATACACTGAAATAAATGAGGAAAGAGGGAAAACCCCCCCTCAAATTACAATGCATACAAAAAATGAGAAGGAACAAAAAGCAGTTGTTAAGCAACCTTGTCCTTCACTCCAAGAAGACCTCGCAACTGTGCAAGTTTGTGCTCATTGAAGATGTAGATGTCTGCATGGATCTAATGAAGTATATGCCCCCATTGAGATGTCCACACATATCCACTTTATCTTCTTGTAATGAATAATATCCAAATAAATTTTGGATGAAATTTTGAAAACCGTGTGGCCGTTTCCGAAAAAATGCTGAAATTTTATTAATTTTAAAAAGATCATAACTTCACTTTCCGGACTCCGTTTCAGACGATTTTTTTTTTAAATTGGATATTTTCCCGAGACTAATTCAAATATCCAATTTTTTTTCTGAAAATTTTTCTCATAAAATATCATAATTGAGTCTGATGTACGCGACTCCCTTTTTGTCTTCTGAGATGCATGCATTTCGCATGGAAAAGTGTTTGCTTGTGACCCCTAAGATGTATGCCATATATCTTCCACATGAAATTCAGAAAACAAATATGAAATGGATTAGACATCATCTTCAATTAATGGAATACAAATTTGTGCAAATACTTTTGTAGAAGACTCTTCATAATAAGAAGCTTTATCTTCTGACGGTTTCTCTTCTGGCTCTATCTTTCCAATCCCCTACATGCAATCTTCTTTATTCCCAAATAGAACCTCCAATCTGGTCCATAATTCATTTGGATTTGATTCTTGTGAGTCATCATATACTTGGTGGAGAATTTATGGAGAAATAGACAAGAAGATAAATCCTATGGCCATATCTTGTCTATTAAGAAAGTCATTTTTCTCATCGGTGGAATCAGGCTCTACTTACATTGCCATGGTTATTTGGTATAAGCCTCTACTTCTAAGAATCTTTGGCTTCCACTCCAAATAGTTATGAGGCATGAGAAGTATTATCTGTGAGTAAAACATATATTCCATCTTTTCTGTGTTCTTCAATCTTCAGTACCTGCAAAAATAATTTGGTGTAGCTTTTGCTTAGCAGTTCTTCAACTCTCATACCATGTAAATGTGTTGAACTTGGACATAATAGATCTAGCTAAACAACAATACACACATTTTCAGAGAGAATAGGAGAAAGAAGAAGGAGATAAAGAATTAAAGAATTCTCATTAACCGTTTCCACACTCAAAGAGTGAATAATTTACAATAGATGTAGGATACATGAGTAACTAATGAGCCATAGTTGCGGTATAGAGTGATCTAGACACACACCAATAATTATGGGAGTAAACTGCCACCTAGTCTAGTCTCTCAGGCAGTTACGAGAGTGAACTGCCACCTAGTTGAGATAACTAGTCAATTGGTCTTCAGTTAACTGACTGAACAAAGAGTAGTGAAGAGTTAACTCTGGAAATCAAGGGTAATGTGCCAGTCTGGTGATGATCCCAAGGAAAGTGCGCATTAGCTGGTGATGATCCCAATGTTTCATGGTGACAAAACCAATGCAACATCTAAACTCAACTCAACTAGTCAAACTGAAGTGTCAACTTAAAGATAATATTCTTCAGGTGGAATATTCTCCCCTAAAATATAGGAGACTGGATAATGACTAATTATGACTAATAAACAAGGAAAAATAAATCCTAGGTGTGTGTGAAGTAACTCCAACAAGGGGCCAACTTCTCAAATTGCATAATATATTTAGGGCTTGACCAATCCAAAAAAGGGGATTTGGTCAATTACAATGCCTGACATGATCATTCCACAAAAGGGGATTGTTCTAATGAATAATAACTCAATAATAGATAGAATACTCTTTACAGTTACAATATTTCAACACAATAATGGTAAAATAACCTTCAAGGGGTGTTAACCCTTTAGGAAATTTATGATCACCAACGTCAATCCATCTTTAACCCGGATCTATCAAGCACCGAGAGAGATAAAATTTCTTAAGATGTAAATTTGTTTTATCATTTCATTCCATGTCAAGTATTAAGAAATTGTATCCTTCTATGTGCTTGATAGATCTAAGTTTAAGAAGTTTTTTTTAATTGATCCGACTTTATTTTTATTACTGTTATTTTTATTTAATTGGGTTGACTTTAATGTTTTTTTTTTAATGTAACTTTATCTAATATAATGCTAACATGAGAACATCTCCCACATATTGGGTTGTAGAGCACCTCACTACTCTTAGTGCAATCAAGAGAGATGATTTCATTTTTATTTAAAGGTTCATTTTTTAAGAAATCACAGAAGCTCTCATCATCAATAAATATTTTCCAAGCCTCCACAATGCTAGTTATATGCGGGTGATACAAGGAGATAAGAGTGCACTCCGATGTTTCGAGGAGTAACTATTTTTTCATGATGAGTTGTATAAACAACTAACCTATCAACTACAGAATTCAACTCCATGTGCACATAAGTAATATTGAAAGATAATAAATTTGAAATCAAATTCCAAACTTCCTACGTGTGTCTTTTCAAGAGTATGTTAGAAGGATTATAGATCTTCTTTATCAAATTTACAACTAATTCAAAATTACCAAACACTATCAGATGTTGGAAACATAAATTAATATCATTCTCAAGGCCAAGTATGAGAGCTTCAATTTTTGCAACATTATTTATGCAAGCAAATTCAAGTCTATATGAGAAATTGTGAATTTTCCCCAAAGGAGAGTATAACATAATCCATGTACCTTTTCCTTCACCTAAACATGCATCATAAAAATGCATATGCCATATCATATCATCATGATCAACAAGAGGCGGTGTAACGAAACTGTCATCTTCTAAGAATATAGAATAAACACCAATGTCTTCTTCGATGATGTTGACATGAGGTTGTGGAACACTCTCAATATATGGAGAAATGCGACCTTCATGAAGAACTATAATGTTCTTACCTACTTTTGAAAGAGACATGTGAGTCCCATCCATGGACATATATCCTCCCGTCAAATCTTTCCAATCTCGACCAAGAATGATCGAATAATTACTTACATCCATATCAATCACTTATATGTTACAAGTTGTGTGTATCTTAGGATGAGCACAAAGTACTAGAGTCACATCTTTAATTTCACCAATGGTAGATTATTGTTGGTTATTGTAAACCAACATGTTCTTTAAATTTTCATTGGTACAAAACAAAACAAGTTCTTCCATGATGATCTTGGACATAACATTTGGCCCAGATCCACCGTCAATAAGACAATAGTGTGCAATTTTATCCATGATCTTCATGGAAACATAAAAAAGGAGGATCCTTGATTGAACTTCTACAAGGATTCACAATCAAGACTTTATTTTCAAAAGAATCTTCCTCATCTTCATAAGTAGTCAAACTAGCTATAACAAATATTTTACCCTCTATGAGGCCTTTTAAATGTTCTTGTTGCTCTAGAACAATGGCCATATCTAACAAAGTAGAATATTTCTTAATAGTAGCCATCTTTTCAAGATATTGTACCTTTGAAAAGAAGTGGAAGAAGATGATGGAATAACTCCAAACTGTTGAACAATATTAGCTAGTTGATTGGTTGGACTATAGTTATTACGACAATCGGATTGTCGAGAAGATAAACCAAAATAATTATGAGTAGAAGTGGTCCTTTGGGAACCACCTTTGTTATAATAAGAATGATTTATGGTATCATCTAACATTACATTTTCCTTGGGTTCCCAATCTAAGGTAGCAATGGTAGAGTCAGGCATTTTTCCAAAAATCCTTTCTCGAGCATTTTTTCTAAGTCCGGAGGTGCTTTTTTCATGATTTTCCTCACAAAAATAGCACAAATCATAGGAAAGAATAGTCTTGGGCTGGAAGGTTTGAGTTTGATTACAAAGTGAGGCTTACGTAGAGGTCTCTTGAGCTAGTTGAGTAACCACCCTTTTCTCAAAAGAGATTATTATGTTGTTCATATATTGAACCAATTGTAAAAAAGTTGTTAAGTCGACTTGTTTACTTGAATCTTCAAGAGGAAGACCCATCCTCAAGGCCCATTCTTCATATTCAATACAATTTTGTAACATTGGCCCTAAGTTGTTTACTTTTTCTCTTCCAATCTATGACAATAAGAAGGAGGTAAAGCATTGTAATAATGCACAAGAGAAGCTTGATTATGGGGCCTAATGACCTTAGGAATCTGGTTATACAATTTAGTGAAATGCAAATTAAAATCCTTTATAGTTTCACCTTGATTAAAGGTCACATTTATAACTTTTCAACAAATTTTTTGGGCTTTGAGGTTGTCTATAAGTCGATTTAAACCAATACCAAAGTTCATCCCAAGTAGGAAAAAATTTAGGAGGAAATTCGAAGAAGTCAAAAACTACCTTCCCTTCCAATGAATTAACAAAACGTCTCATACATGTATCATTATCATTAGCGCCAATATTTTGGTAGGCATTAGAAAAATCAATCAAATCCTCATTAACAGAGATAGTTCCATTGCCTAAAAACCTGGGCAAATGATAATTGAATTTTGGAAGGGGGGTTGTTATATGATTTAAGTTAGAGGTTGAAGGCACATGCCAAGGAGTGGTATTATCATATTCTTCAAATTGAAACGACCCATATTGATGAATAACTTTCATTGGATTGGTTGTGGACTGTATTGGGTTGAAATGGTTGTACATACTCCCAATCAACTAAGAGGTTGAGGCTTGATAGGTAGAAGCTCGACTTGAACTTGAAGCAGAAGTCATGTTTTATTTTCTTGGTGAAAAATATTGAGACAACCTTGAAAAATCTATCTTATAATTAGAAAGAGTTTGTTGAATCTTCCTATGAAGATATTCTAAGATTCTTTTATTTTTCCCAATTTTAGCCAAAGGATAAAATTCATGATATTTACCTCTAGTTCTACGTGAAGATCATAAATGAGTGGCCATAAGACAAATCAAGGCTAAGAAAGATTATTATGAACCTCCCTCTCAAGATTATCTCTTTGTTCTTGGATTTTAATATCTCAATATGTAAGATTCCAAGAATGTTCGAGTTGTTCACAGGTGGTAGAAGTTTCCAAGATATAGTTGAATAGACAAGAAGTAACATTGGTTTGGTTAGGAAATTGGATTCAATTGTCAAGTTGAAAAATTGTAGGAAAGGTCATAAGGGAAAATGAAAACTCAATTATAGAGTTGAAAAATAAAGAACCAAGGGATTTCAATGTTGGAAACATGCCAACGAATTTCCTCATGTGATCACATGCACATGCATGCAACTATGTTAATGCGCATGCATGCAATATATTTATGATCTGCTCGTGTAACTATGTGATCTATTCATGATCAGTTTGTATAACTGAGTGATAGATGTTATATATGTGAGCATACCCATAGAGGTGGAGTGCAATGTGTTTACAATGTGTAGTGAGTGTGTGAGAGAAAGACACAATATTGTGGAGTATAGTGTGTCTGTGAGGAGAGGATGCTTGTATGCATGTGTTGGCTATTGTAATTCTCCCTTGAATAATAAGAATATCGACTATCATTTCTCGTGGTTTTTTCCCTCATTGGGATTCCACATAAATCACTTTGTCAATTGTGTGTTTGTTGTTCTTGGTTTGATGCATGTTTAATATAGCTCATTTATGCTATGTTTTGCTTCTACAACCCAACAAGTGGTATCAGAGCAGGTTGAGTACGTTCCACAGGTGAGCCAAGGAAAATTGTGTGCAGGTCTCATGTGAGCGCAAGAAGACGTGACTGAAGAAGGCATGATTGAGTGGTTTTTTGGGTCCATGTGTTTTGAGTATACTGTGGTATTGTGTCCATGGATTTCATGTAATGAATCCTATAAAAGGCTTGGTGAACTCCATTGTAAATGGGCCTGGAGGTAAGCGGTGAAGGATTACTTGGCCGATTTGGTCATATTTGGTCAAGGGAATGTTCGTGTTAAGGTGGAGCATTGAGACTCCAATGTAAAGTCCCTGGAGGTGAGCAGAAAAATTTCACTTGGGTTTGTTTGGCCAGATTTGGTCAAAGTTGTTCGAATGCAAAGTCCAAGGTGGAGTAGTGTGTCCAAGTTAGAAAGGCGGATCTGTAGAAATATTGATGTGTTGACAGGACAATCAAGTGTTTGAGAATATATGATGAAGGTAGGTTCATATCCATGGAACTTGGAAAGTATTGCAAGGAAGTTGGGATCGAATAGGCATGTTCAGTAATTCCAAGTTGCAACAATAGTTGTGGACATAAGTGGTTGTGCTATCTGGTAACTCAATCACCATCGGTTGCAAAAGACTGGAAGATTCTGGAAGATGTAGATCTTTGATATGGTGATGATGTTAAGGGGTGCAGACTGTGGGATCCTAATACCCACAGAATCATCATGGACGAAGATATAGTGTTTCATGAATCTCCTTTTATAAAATCAAACATAGTAAAAGATGAAACGTTCAAAGAATGACTGGTAGCAGAAAGGTATTTGGAAGGTATTGATTTCCATGAAAGTTTCTCACCAGTTGTTAAAAGCTTGTTTCTATTCATGTTGTGTTAGCACTGGTTGTGATAGTACATCTAGATGTTAAAACTGTTTTACATGGATTTTTTTGGATAGGGGGATGTATATGGAATAACCAGAACTGTTAGTTCATAATCGCAACAGGAGATTTGTTTGCAAACTCAAAAATCATTGTATGGCCTGAAGCATGCTAGGAAAATGGTACAAGATGTTTGATTCCTTCATGGTGAGCCAAATTTTACAGGAAGTGAGTATAACCATTGTGTTTATGGTATATTCATTATCTCAGTGTTATATGTTATGCTTGTTGCAAGCACAAGCATGGTTGAGGTCAACAGGTTGGCTCAGTTGGTTAGAATGTTTGTTATGAAGGATATGGGAGCCGCAAAATAAATCTTGGGCATGGAAATACACAGAGATAAGAAATATGGTAAGCTTGGTTATCACAACAGAAGTATGTGGTGAATATACTTAGGAAATTCAGTATGAATAATGTGAAACTGGTAAAATCCCTTTGGTTTTCCATTGTAAGTTCTCTTTAGGTTTATGTCCTAATTGATGAAGAAGAAAAGGGTTATATGTCTCGAGTATTATATGATATTAGGAAGTTTGATGATTGCGATGGAGAAATGGTCAGCAGTTCACATGCAGTTGGTGGTGTCAGTAGATACATGAAAAACTAGGTCAAGAGCATGGAAATGGGTGCTTCAAACATAGAAGCACAAGTATCACCTATAGTGGTTGCAGTGATTTGGTCTATGGTTATGATTCATGAGATTTGAACAAGTGCATCAGTTTATTAGACATGTTATTGATGGAGACATAATGGTCCATACTGGAGTGAATCGTGCAGGCATGTTCACGTAATGATATTATTACAGAAGTTGCAGAGTTGTGATGATGTTTGGCTTCTCTTGAAGGAAAGGTGATATATGAATTAATTAAGGGCATGATATATTAGGTAAATTGCTGTCAAGGTGGAGATTGTTGGAAACATGCCAACTAATTTCCTCATGCGGTCACATGCACATGCACATGCATGTAACTATGTTAACGCACATGCATGCAATCTATTTATGAATTGCTCGTGTAACTGTGTGATCTATTCATGATTAGTTTGTATAACTGAGTGATAGATGTTATATATGTGAGCATACCCATAGAGGTGGAGTGCAATGTGTGTACAATGTGTAGTGAGTGTGTGAGAGCAAGACACGATACTGTGGAGTACAGTGTGTCTGTGAGGAGAGGATGGTTGTATGCATGTGTTGGCTATTGTAATTCTCCCTTGAATAATAAGAATATCGACTATCATTTCCCTTGGTTTTTTCCCTCATTGGGTTTCCACATAAATCACTTTGTCAATTGTGTGTTTGTTGTTCTTGGTTTGATGCGTGTTTAATCTAGCTCATTTATGATATGATTTTATGCTATGTTTTGCTTTCGCTACCCAACATTCAATTCATTCCCCATTATGATTGACAAAAATTTGTCGATGACCAAACGGTAATGTTTCAATCACAACACTTTGAAACTCACAAGGTTAAATGAGGTAAGGAAAGAAAGGTACCTTGAATTTATAGCCTTAGGAAAACGATATAGACTTCATATTCATGAAGTTCTAACATATAATCTCTTATTCATTTTTTTTTTTTTATTTCCCAATTTTTATAAAATTTTAAAGTTTTCTCAAAAATAAAATTGAATAACACACACACACACTATAAATAATTATGATGAATGAAATAAAAACATGATTCTTTACAAATATAAGAATATCATATGCATACTTGAATCCAAAATACTCATAAAAAAAGCAAGTAAAGAAATTACAATAATATTTAATGATATACAAAACCTAAATAAATATCAAGAACGAAAAATAAATCACTTGAACAATGAAATAGACTCAACAATGAAAGAAATGTAATGATCCTTTTGTTGATTGACCCATAAAATAGTATTGGACATAATATTTTCTTCACGTTCCTGTGATAACCTGGACCAAGGAAGACTTTGGAAGAAGATGTAAAGAAAATCATACAAGGGCCACCAAGTGCCTAAAAAAGAAATGATATGATTTGACTTGGACCACCTAAAGTTTTATGATGCACACAGTCTACAAGATGCATAATGTACCATTGATTAGCACTAAAACAAATTCAAAACTTCTAAAGAGAACAAGAAATGCAAAAGATTAAATGACCTCAAAAGAGAAGACCAAATCGATCTCACTTCACCTTTCTCAGCTAGTTTTCAAGCCTAATCCCCGCTATCAACAAAATTATTAAGCGCACAAAAAACTAAGTATGAATGTGAAAAATAATCCAGTGCATAAAACTCTCAAATCTCTAGCATACCTCTCACGTATGAATTCCCCTTCAATTGATCTCTCTTTCTCTTTTTTGTATTATTTTCCAACAGTTATTTGGTTTCAACCGTTTTATTTTTACTTAATGAGTATTTTTAGAGAATAAAGGAGAAAGTAGAATCAATGAAATTAATCTTTTAATTAAATAAATAATTTAGGGATTATGTTTATAACTTTACGTAATAGAGGCAAGGGTCTCACTAGACTCACTATGAAATATAACTTATGTCTCCCATCATATTTATGTACGCCTGGTAACTCACAGTAATTATCTTGAAACAACATATATAAACCACATGCACACCATGACAATAGCATATATGAAAACCATAAAGATACATCAACATCATAAACTTGTCCCTCCATATATCAAAACAAGCTTAAGATATAAAACTTGATCTTCAAAAGTATCATAAGCATTATAGCTTTAAGTCAAAATTTTAAATGTCTGATCCAATAAAAATTAGGTGCATACCATCAAAATGACTATAAAAATAAAAGCATTAATACTGAGACAATTCCAGGAACATCCACGTGTGAAATTTCCCTCATGCTATCTCCTTATGTTTTTTTAGTGTCTACCTTAGAGTGAGTGAAGATAGACTTGGAAGACTTGGTGCTAAAGGATTTGACTAGATTTTTTTTTTCTTTTTGATCTTTCGACAACTTTATTGAGGAATACTTAATATCAATCCATGGTTGGTTTTGAGTAAATGAATTGGAAGAAGTAGCAACATGGGCAATGGTTGGCATAGGTGGTTTGTTATGACTGCTTGGCCAATTGGAAATTCTAGAGGTAGGTTTATTTTGGTTTTCCCCCAACCCATCATTGACATGGAATGGTTGACTAAAGGGATGCTTGATATGCTAGGATGAGGCTACAAGGGGGAATTAGTAGGGATTAATGGCTAAGGTAAAGTTTTTCCGCCTAGGAAAAGATTCCTTGTTTGTGTCAACTGGTTGAACTCATCAGAATTTGAATCAAATTAAACAGAAAACCTTATTCTCTTATTCCTCCCTTCTTTCCATATGACACTAGGTATCCTTCTCTGTCCTATAATAGATCCACATGAACCTATGCTAAAAAAGATCATCTATCAATATGCACAAATATAATCATTCTCCATATATTAAACATCCCAAACACGTAACATACTATCAACTGCATGCAAACATAAATCAATAGTACTTCATTGAATGTTCATTAATATAGTTTAATGATGGATCGTGTTAGGAATTATAAGCTCGGGAAGATGGATGACAAATTGCATGCAGTCTTTTCAAAGTATGGGTTTTTTTTCACACTTGGCTTTTCTTTTTTTGACAAAATAATTTTATATTTTTAAAACAAAGCTTGAACAGTTTACTCCGTTTCTCCAAATTCTTTGCATACAAGTGTAGGAATGGTTATAAAGATTGGAGAAAATGATAAATTAATGATATACTCAAATACCATTTTAGCTTAAGTGTTTTTTTTTTAAACATATACATAGAAGAGCTTCACATATGTACTTTGAAACCCAAAATTTATATAAGATATATCATTGTACTGCATGCATTTCTCCTTCTCATAAAACATAATATGAGAAATTATAGGATAGTAAGTCGAGAAGAAGGATGGTTCTCACAAAAGAGCATGACCCTATTTTCTTTTAAATGAAATCAATAATATTGTCTATGAATAGAGTGATGGAGACGAATAGAAGGAGAAAATAATGCATCAAACGACCATGCCAAACATTAAACTTGTAAAAGTACTTGGGTGTAATAAGATACTGGATAGGAAAACCTTTCCTTCAATGATAGGGTATTACTATATAAGTATAAAGACTTCATACTCAACTACATATCATTACTGCTAGTGCTAAAAAAGGCATGACAAAGAAATATAATATATATGTAATTGTTGGTCAAGAATGGGGTCATAGCCCTTTTTAAAAAAAAATGTATCTAAAGTTCGTATTTGAGCTAAAAGGTGCATAACAGAGACAAAACAGAGCAAAGGAAATAGAATAGAGCCATCAAAAACCATTTGATAATGATCAAGAAACTACATAACTATTCTCTACATATACAACAACAACAGAGCTACATACCTTCACCCAAAGCACCTATGATTCCTCTTTGTTGTCCATTATTCTTGATGTTTGTAGCGTTATACAGGTACTTCTGCATGGGTCTAAGTTTCTAGACGTGTGGAAGTCATCCAAAGCCTTCTACCTTGGTAATTTACTTTAGTTAAAGGAATTATTAAAGTAAAGTGATTTTATTAATTAGTTGAGTTTTATTTAAAGAAATGCTAGAGTTATTACCATTAGTGAATTAAATCTTAGCCATTGATCTCAAGTGAGGTGATATTTAATCTCAACTATCAATCACTTTGGATATTAGGGTTAGGTCATAACTCAATATTATAAAAGAAAGACTAGGGTAAAGGAGGAGATACTTTTTGAGAGAAAATAAATATTTTTCTCAAGTGATTGAATCACGAAGAACTGTGATTCAAGGAGATCTCAGATAGGTGGAGAAGGACTTTCATCTAGAGATCAGTATAGGTCAGGGAGAAGAGAGAATGGGGGTATCCATAAGGATATATAACAAATTTCAAATCCACAACAACAGTATGGAGTTGTACACACTTCACAATGAGGATAGGCACATATGTACACAGGCTACAATGAAAAAAGTGTGTATGTACGCGGGTGACAATGAGGAAAATCACGTACATGTTCTGAGACTTGATTGTATGGGATCGTACAACCAAGGAGAAATTGCTATGTTTGCAGGTGATGTTTATAGTTTTATGTATTTCTTAGTGGGCCATTTTCCTGGTAAGGGAGCCCTTGTAAGCTTTGATATTATTCTAATGATAAGTTGATTTGAAGGGAATAATATCTTTGTGTATTATGTATGAGATTTGATTCAAGTATTACTTCCATTATTTATTTGAGTTTATTATTCCAACAAGTGTATGTTGTTTTCTGAGAAGCTAATTTGATTTACAACAAGTAAATCACTAAATAACAATATACCTAGGTGTTGGGATTATAAAGTTAAAATAGTACTAGAGCTCTCACTCTAACAAGAATCCAAATTTCACATCCATAGCAATTAGCAGCAGATCTATAGGCAACGGTAAAAAATCGAAGGATGAATTTCTAGGAAACAGTTGTACAACAATAGAATTTTTTTTTGCAGTTGTACAGAGCTGTACGCACTTTACAATGAGTACAAGTGTGTATGTGCATGGGCTACAATGCAGGAAAGTGCGTACATGCATTGGATACAGTGAGGAAAAGCATGTACAAGTCCATACAACAACAATTTTAGTAGCATGTTATTTCCTTAGTAGATTATCATATCTAAGGCATGGCAGCAATAAGTCTGAGAGTTGAAGATAGATTTGATGGACCATCCAACTTCTTATCTTGGAAATAAAGAGTCACTTTGCTTTTGAAGGAATATGATCTTTAGGAGATCAGTGACAAAGTATTTCCTCCACCGACACATTTGCTAGCTTTGACAGCTCACAAGAAGAAAGAGATTAAATCGCAATAGGTAATATTGGATGCAGTAAGGGATCACCTGATTCCTTACTTATCTGAGAAGAAGACGACCAAGGAGATGTTTAATGCCCTAGTAGGATTATTCTAGAGAAATAACATGAATAGGAAGATGGTCTTAAGAAACAAACTTAGATCTATGTAGATGTCTAGATCTAACAATGTTGTGTTATTTGCTGAGAATTCACATGTCATGTTTGTGAGAGTGGAATTCAGAGTTTTCACTGCGATAGAATTCATTTGATTTGTCAATGTTTCAATCCCACTGTTTTGGCTCTTCATTGGTACAAAAGATGAATTGTTAAGCTAAGGAGTAGAGAAGTGTATTAATAAATATTGTTGCAACTTGTGTTTTGTAGCAACCGACCTTCATTTTTACATATCTTTCATATTGTGGAATGGCATCTCAAGTCAAGAATTATCAAAGCTAGGAATCCAAGTTCTACTCAATATCAAACCATCATCCCTATTTAAGCAGTTTGTTTTTTTGGATATTTCAATGGCCTCCCTTATCTGTATCTTGGACCAATGATCCACTCTTGCAAGAACCTTAACATCTTCGATCATGATGTGATGTTTGGTTTTATGAGTGTGTTCTACAAGAGTTGATTTCTTAACCCTGCTATCAGGGATGGCTGCCTTATGTTCCTTGATTCTTGTGCTAATTGTTCTTCCTGTCTCCCTGATGTAGGTCTTCCCACATGTGCATGGAATTTGGTACATGCCTTTGTGTGACTTGGGACTAATTGGGTCCTTGACCGCGTTAAGGAGTTTCCTGAGATTGTTTGGAGGGGAAAATATTGTTCTTATGTTCTTCTTCTTCAGAAGACGGGCTATCCTATCTGTCATGCCTTGAACATAAGGTAGGAATGCTTTATGATTTTCTTCAATGTTTCCTTCTTTGGTGTGGGAAATATTTTTATGTCTCTCTTCATATTTTCTAAAGGCTCTGTCTATTTCTAAATTTGAGTAGCCATTCCTCCTAAAAATCGTCAAAAGATGTTCTTTCTCTTGCTGAATGTGATCCTTGTTTGATATCCTCATTTCTTTTGTGATGAGAGTGTTGAGGACCCCTCTTTTCTAGCTGGGATGATGATGAGATGTTGCATGGAGGTATTGGTCGGTGTGTGTTTTCTTTCTATAGACACCATGTGCAATAGAACCATCCTCTTTTCTTCTCATCGTGACATCTAGAAATGGTAAGGAGTGACATCCTATAATAGTGTTACCAACTATTTCATGAGGATCACTTAGGTATATGATCAACAAGTTGCAACTATTGGAGATAAATTTGATGACGTAAAGCTTGTAAATGTGGCATTGATTGGTATTACCAAGCCATGGGAACCATTTGTCAAGGAAGTCTATGCTCAGGAAAAAATCCCAGATTGGTAGAGGCTTTGGGACAATTGTATTCAATAAGAGACTCGGGAAGAGTCTAAATTAGGAAAGTAGGGAAATGAAGAGGAAGAGAACATGGCCCTTGTCAGTAAGGCAAGAAAGGGAAAAGGAAAGGGTTCCAACAAGAAGGGTGATGGTGAAGAGTCAAACTTACAACAAGGTAAAATTAACTTGAGTAAAATCAAGAGCTTCATGTGCCAGAAGTATGGGTACTATGCATCATTGTGTCCAGAGAAGAAGGGGCAAGGCAAGACACAAACAACAAATCAACAAAGACACAACTAGATGAGTTTGTAGTAACGCGTGATAAGGAATTCTCACTAGTCTCCTACCTATCTACCAACACAATCAGAGGGAGTGCTTGGTACTTGGAAAATGGTGCATCTCATCATATGACAAAATCATGGGAGTTATTCAGTAGTCTGATGAAGAAGGACTCAAAGACCCATGTGGAGCTTGGTGACAATGTCAAGTAAACATTAAATGGAGATGGAACTATCTGGTTTCAGCTTAAGTCAGGAGGTTCATTAGAGGCCCAAGAGGAATTCACTCTCAATCTCAGTTTTGGAGGACATAGGATTTTTCATCATGTTCAAGAAAGGGAAAGTACTCACAAATTAAGAGGGAGATAGCCCCGAAACAACAATGAGCAATGGGGTTAGAGAGGGAAAGTTATATAGGTTGTTGGAAAAGAATGTTCGTGGGTCCAGTGGGATCTTGGATCATTTCCATTCATATGTGAATGGATCGATGTTAGTGGTTGAGGACAAGGAGAAGAAGGCTCTGAAGTGAGAACATAGCTCAAATACTTCTAGTTCAGGGAGTCAACCTTCATGTGGAGAGGAGGAGTTAATCCCTTCCAATTCTGTCAGAAGAACCAGTTGGTATGAAATAACATATAGGGATTCTTAGGAGCAATTTGAGGCTCCTAGGAGCATAGTCAGAGAGAGTAGGATTTCAAATAAGTTTCCAAACTTCGTGGCACTGATGAGTAGCATCATTGATTATGAGTCTTCCAATTTTCAAGAAGTAGCAGAACAACAAGTTTGGAGGGATTCGATGGGGCAGGATGTTGTGCCAGGATTGGACGGAAAACCATTTCCAAGGGACTCTTCGAGAAGTACCTTCCTCGCTAAGAGGGAGTGTTTATGTTTGTAGCATTATATAGGTACTTCTGTACATGTCTAAGTGTCTACCAGTGTGGAAGTCATCTGAATCCTTCTACCTTGGTAATTTAATTTAATTAAAGGAATTATTAAAGTAAAGTGATTTTATTAATTAGTTTAGTTTTATTGAAAGAAATGCTAAAATTATTAGCATTAGTGAATTAAATATTAGCCATTGATCTAAAGTGAGGTGAGATTTAATATCAATCATCAATCACTTTGTATATTAGGGTTAGGTCATAACTCAATATTATAAAAACAAGACTAGTGTAAAGGAGGAGATACTTTTGGAGAGAAAAGAAGGAATTTTGTTGAAGTGATTGAATGATGAAGGACTATGATTCAAGGATATCTCAGATAAGTAGAGAAGGAATTTCATCTAGAGATTAGTACAGGTCGGGGAAAAGAGAGAACATGGACAACCGTAAGGAGATCCGACATATTTCAGACCCACAATAGTAGTATGGAGTTGTACACACTTCACGATGAGGGAAAGAACATATGTGTGCAAGCTACAGTGTAGGAAATCATGTACGTACGTGGGTGACAGTGAGGAAAAGCACATACAATTTTTGAGACTTGATTGTACAAGATCACACAACCAAGGAGGAGTTGCTAGGGTTTGCAAGTGTTGTCTATAGTTTTCTTTATTTCTCAGTGGGCCATTTTCCCAAGGGTTGAATATATTTTTGTATTGTTTATTAGATTTGGTTACAAGTATTGCTTCCACTATTTATTTGAGTTAATTATTCCAACAAGTGTATGTTGTTTTGTGAGCTACTAATTTTATTTACAACAAGGAAATCACTAGATAACAAGATAACTAGGTGCTAGGATTAGAAATTTAACATGGTATCGGAGTTCACACTCTGAGAGGAAGACGGATTTTAGATCCACATCAGGTAACAACAAATCCATAACCAGCAGTTAGAAATCGAAGGATGGATTTCTAGGAAACAGTTGTACAACATTAGAATTTGTTTTTGCAGTTGTACAGAGTTGTATGCACTTCATAGTGAGTATAGATGTGTATTTTTGTGTGGGATATAGTGAGGAAAACTGTGTACAAGTCTGTATAGCGACAATTTCAATATCAGTGTATTTCCTTAGCATATTATCATATCTAAGGGATGGAAGTAGCAAGTCTGAGAGATGAAGATGGATTGGATGGAGCATCCAATTTACTATCTTGGAAAATAAGAGTCATTTTTCTTTTGAAGTAATATGATCTTTAGGATATTGCTAATAAAGTGGCTCCTCCACCGATAGATCCACTAGCTTTGACAATTCACGAGAAGAAAGAGATTAAATCCCAGTGGGTAATCTTTGATGTAGTAAAGGATCACTTGATTCCTCACTTATCCAAGAAGAAGACGATCAAGGAGATGTTTGATTCCCTGGTAGAATTATTGCAGAGCAATAGCAAGAATAGGAAAATGGTATTAAGAAATAAACTTAGATCTATGCAGATGTCTAGATTTGACAATTTTACCAGTTATTTCATGAGCATCACTCGAGTACATGATCAACTTGCAACTATTGGGGAGAAAGTTGATGATGTATATCTCATTAATGTGGCATTTAATGGTTTCCCAAAGTCATGGGAACCATTTTCCAAAGGAGTCTGTGCTCTGGAAAAAATCCTAGATTGGTATAGGATTTGGGACAATTGTATTCAGGAAGAGACTCGGGAAGAGTCTAAAGAATGGGAGTTATTTAACAGTCTGACAGAGAAGGACCTGGGGACCAATGTGGAGCTTGGTGACGATTCTAAGTACGCAATGAAGGGAGAGGGAACTATCTGGTTTCATCTTTAGTCATGAGGTTCATTAGAGGCCCAGGATGTGATTTATGTACCAAAACTAAAGAAGAATTTTGTCTTAGTCTCAATTTTGGATGACATGGGTTTTTTCGTCATGTTCAAGAAAGGGAAAGTACTCATATCTTCATATGGATCTAGCCTTGACACAACAATGAGCATTGGGGTTAGAGAGGATAATCTATACAAGTTGTTGGGAAAGATTGCTCGTGGATCCAAGGGGATCTTGGATCTTGTCCATTCATATGTGAATGGATCAATGTCAATGGAAGAAGGCTCTGAAGGGAGAATAGAGTTCAGAGACTTCCAGTGTATGGAGTCAACCTTTAGGTGGGGAGGAGGTGTTAGCCTCTTCTATTTCTATCAGAAGATTGAGAAGGCCTCCAAAGAAGTTTCCACACTTCATGGTGCTAATGAGTAGCATCATTGATTCGGAGTTTTCCAGTTTTCAAGAAGCAACAAACTAGTAAGTTTGGATGGATGCCATGGAGCATGATGATATACAAGATATTGTTCCAAGATTGAAGGGAAAATCAGTTCTAGGGGGATCTTCAAGAAGTACCTTCCTCGCTAAGAGGGAGTGTTGATGTTTGTAGACGAGTACTTCTGCATAGGTATAAGTTTCTATACATGTGGAAGTCATCCAAAGCCTTCTACCTTGGCAATTTACTTTAATTAAATGAATTATTAAAGTAAAGTGATTTTATTAATTAGTTGAGTTTTATTTAAATAAATGTTAAAGTTATTAGCATTAGTGAATTAAATCTTAGCCATCGATATCAAGTGAGCTGAGATTTAATCTCATTCATCAATCACTTTGGAGATTAGGGTAAAGGAGGAGATACTTTTGGAGAGAAAAGGAGGACGTTTTCTCAAGTGATTGAATCACGAAGGACTTCCATTCAAGGAGATATCAGATAGGTGGACAAGGAATTTCATCTAGAGATCAGTATAGGTTAGGGAGAAGAGAGAATATGGGAAACCGCAAGGAGATCTGATATATTTCATATCCACATCAACAGTGTGGAGCTGTACGCACTTCACAGTGAGGACAAATGTGTATGTACGTGGGATATAGTGTAGGAAATCACATATGTATGCGAGTGACAATGAGGAAAAACACACACAATTTTTGATACTTCACTGTACAAGATCATACATCCAAGGAGGAGTTTCTATGGTTTGAAAGTGTTGTCTATAGTTTTGTATATTTCTCAATGGGCCATTTTCCCAATAAGGGAGCCCTTATAACCTTTGATATTATTCTAATGATAAGTTGATTTGAAGGGAAAAATATCTTTGTGTATTGTGTATGAGATTTGGTTTCAAGTATTGTTTCCACATATAATTAATTGTGCTTAAACATATATATCATCATCATGCTTATAAATTCTATACTTATAAGGTTATAATATTAGATATTATTAAATTAGTACATACATATATATAGAGGTTATAATAATATATTCTAATTAATAAGTTATACAGTAATTATAATATGACACACACACACACAACTGTGATTTATCACAATTATATTAATATATATTAAAAAATGTATTATATAGGACTTTCCATTTTGTATATATACATGGACCGAAGAGAGTGCAAACAAAGGAGAGGGACCAATGGATTTCTTGACTCCAGTCAGCTCTGAACATGGAAAATAGAAACTAAACGAGTACTCTGATGAATCTAAACAGAGCAAGGGAAAAACCAGATCAACATAATAGGATATAAGAACTAATTGCCTTCTTAATATAGATGGGACAATCAACGGATCAAAACAATTAGATCATGGATGCTCTTTCTTCTTGTTCGAAATGGTGTTAGTTGTTCCATTGAACCTCGAGAGGTCCTTATTCTCTCCACCAATCATCAAAGCACCTTCAGTATCATGTATCTTCATGTAGACTGCTTATATTCCCCATATTGTTGAGCACCATTGGTCTAATCCATCACGATGATCTAAGTCAAAGGACCCCAACCTTTACATCGAGCTATCACCTTTCAAAATTGCAAAGGAAATTATCCACTCACTTAAAGGGCCAAGGCTCGCGATAATAACTAGGGTTTTAGCATGAGAATTTGGATTCCAAGTTGTGTACTACCCTATAAAATCGTAGATTTCCACAATGAATGGGTTCTCTTGTGTTCAGGGTCATGGAAGAAACCATAACATCCGAGAGCGATCATTTGGTATCTCATATCATCACCATATCTTGTATGAATAGGGTTCTATAAAAGAGTGGAAATCTCATGAGCAATCGCTCTACCATCAGTGAAGGAGTGCAACAATATCCATTAGGGTTCTATAAAAGAGTGGAAAGTCCATGTGTCAATGTTTCATAGAAACCTGCACATGAGACCTAGCTAAAGAAAATACAAACAAAGCTCATCAAGAAAAATACGAGAGATTCAATATGGAAGAATGATAAAATATATTTACACTATTCCAATGAGTTGATCAATGATCAAATACAATGAATGAATGGACGATACACACTCATATAGGGAAGAACATTCCATAATTAAGAAAAGTGAACTAACAGTGAGCTCTTCTTAGGAATGCATGCATGAATAATAGTGATGGTCTAAAAATGGAAAGTCTAAAATAGAACTATCTCTAGTTAACTACCACCTAACTAGTGAGTCGAAAATAGAAATATCTCCAACACCCCCCTGAACATCACTATGGAGTAATAAAAAATGAGTCCCGACAATTAGGCCATATTAGGTACTCATGTACAATGCAACTAATGAACATTGGATAAAAAATGATGAAAGAGGGAAAACCAAGTGGGAACAAAACCCCCCTCAAAAGACAATGCATCAAAAGAAGAAGAGGTAGTTGCTAGGCAATTGTGTTCTTCACTCCAAGATGATCCCGCAAAGTTTGAAATTTCTTCTCATTGAAAGTATTCATGAAGATGTAGAAATATTTATGGATTTGATGAAGTCCTTTGGAAACATATATTAACTTGTACCTCCTGATTATGTGGACCCATCTGCGCCTGGAAATATTCCTTTCTAGTGGAAGTGGAACAAGATCCCAAGTTTGATCATCTAGAAGTGATTCATACTCCTCCTACTTAGTTTCTTTCCATAATGGATTGCCCACAACCTCACTATAGGTCCGTGGATCAGAATATTGAACCATATAGAAATGCATGGGCATCACTGGTTTAGAATTTGAAAGAACATGAGAAGGATCCTCATGCTGTGATCAAGTCCTTCTCAAATCCAATGGATCCCCTACAAGGACACCTACTACCTAAAGCGTTGATTGTGCCCTCGTGGGCATCTCCTAAAGCTTCGATGTTGGTGTTGTTCCTGAGTTTATACTTTAAGGCTCTAAAGTATATTATCAAGGCATCCGAAAAGGTAGAGAGAGTTAAGGGTAGAAAGGTCAGTCATACGAAGAAGGGCTATGGCTGGTTCCTTAACTGTCTCTGTCTAGCTTCCCAGTTTTCCTGGATACTAATATCCCTTTCAATTGCTGCCCATGAACGTTCTAACTCAACCCGGTTACTTACTGCCTGTAAGATGGTGTTAAATAAATTTAAGGCAATTCTCGTTTGATCTGATAGGCCTGGCTTGGTATTGGGTTGTCTTGTAACTGGTAGAGTCACGAGGGATAAAGGTTGAAAAGATAAATCCTTGTGTTTTATTTTACGGTTTACTATTTCTATTTCAAAATATGTAAGAAGAACTCCAAAACATTGAATTAATAGTATGATGAAACTAAAGGTCGTTTCCGGTATCTGAGTTAAATTTTGAAATGGGAATATATATGAAATGAAAAGAAAACATAAAGCTGTTGAACAAGGTGAGGCATCAATTAAAGAGGAATCTCACTTTGTGACAGAAGAAGAAAATAGTTAGGAAAAACTCTTAATGAAGCATATGATATTGAAATCTAAAACATTTACAGGTCTTGTACCTGCTGATAGCCGATACAGAGGAAAAACTGTAAATGATTAAATTGCAAGAATAATTAATCACCATAGTAGAGGTTGTACTAAATTGCAGTTAAGCATTCATCAAAGAGATATATGAAAAATATGTAACAACAGAGAAGCACATAACTCAAACTTGACTAGATCTGGAATCTTCAATCTGTATTTGTATTAATTCAAAAATATCTTCAAATTCTTCTTTACAATGTGCCCAGAAAAAGCCTTCTTTCAGTCTCATGAAATTATACTTATACAAGATCACCAATACATTGACGGTGATTTCCTAACTCCTAGGGGCAAACAGTTACAAAAATGAAAACCTCAACCATTTGCATGATTATCTTTTATTTTTCTATCATCTCGATAATATAAGCTTTCAAAATGATACTTCATTGTTTTATTGAAGTACCTCCTTCTTTTGACCCAATACATTCAATACATTTTTCAAGAAAGTGTACAAAATTTCTGGGAGGCTCTGGAAAATCCTTCGCTTCGAATAGATAAAATTTTCTCTGAATTTTTGGAAGCCGGTCTTCAATCCCCTTACCAACAAACTTAATTGATTGAAATTTTAAGTTTGGCTTCACCAACCACCTGTCTATTAGGGTAACATCAATTTCCTTTAATTGTGAAATTTCCATCTGAATTTCGTTCAAACCCTCTTTGAAATTCAACTGTTGTCTTACAATATTTATTTGTCCTAATTGCCCAGTGCAATTATCTCTTCCAATACCTAATGATCCTTTGTCTAGCAAAACAAGGACTTTTTCGCAATCATCTTTGATTTCCTTGGCTATTCTCTTGTTTTCTGCTATGTTGGCCTCCCATACTTTAAGCAGAATATCGCCTCTGATCTGCTTTGTGACAGATAGCTTTGGAGTTTTCGATAACTCTTCATTTCCTGAACATACAACTGCCTTTTGGAAAGTAGCCCTTGCTACTTTAGCTTATTTTTCCTTAAAAATAATATTATCCAAAGAATTGATTACTTCTTGAAAATAATTCTGAATAATCTCTACTTTGGAGATTAATCTCTGTTGCTCGACTTCTATCTTCGTATGTACTTCCAGTGACAGGTCCTGAAAAACTTTCAAGTCTATCACCTGATTCTGAATGGAATTCAATCTCTCCTACAATTGTCTTGCTAATTCTTCATGTTGGGTTGCCTACCCTTGACTGTTTTGCATTTTCTTATACAACTCATCCAAGCTAGACTTAAGCAATTTAATTTCTTGCTTGTCAGCAGCTCTAGCCTACTCTAGACCTTTATTTATTTCTTCTTTGATATTTTTGTTAGTATCTTTTAGTTGGTTTTGCAACTGGACTATCATGTGGTTACCCTGTTTCAACCTTGTTCTCATGTTCTCAACAATGAATAGATTTGATGTTGCCAGATCTCCCATGGAGCCCGCTACCTCTATAGCGAAATATTCCTCTTCCAAGTTCTTCCCATCTACCATCACCCTGTGTTTCTTTACCATACCGCCTTCTCTCATATACATCTCCTGCTTTAACACAACCTTCCTCTTTTTACTGAAAAAGTAATAAGAGGGAGGTATTTCTTCTCTAGAGACAAGGGCGAGGTCACTAGCATATATGACTCCTACCTGAGGGAGCCCAAAAGTAGACTGTAAAGGGGTCAAGGAGGCAGTGGGATTATCCAGCTCTGTGGATTTTGTTTCCCCTATTGTCTTGGGGGTATCAACATGGACAGTAGATGATGGAGGGGAAGTATATTGATTGGACTTGGGAGGTGTCCCAGACTTTCTTTCTGTTTCTACTCCTAGATTCTCTATTTGTGGGACTTCTTCGTTTTGTGAAGACCTTTTGGCCCCCTGTGGATTTTTCGCGGTGTCTGCTTTATCTTGCGCTTTCTGTCTGAAACCCGAGGGAGTGTTTTCTTGTCATGGAGGAGGTGTTGTTGCTTCTCCCTGCAGTACCTTGGGAAAACCACTTTGTCTATGTCTCTGGAAGGTTAGAAAACTGGTTTGCAAGTAGGATGGTAATGTCTGTACCTGACCTAATACCTCCTCATAGGTTTTGGCCCCTTTGAAAATGTCATCGCGAGGGGATTCCTCATGTTCATACGCTTTCATGCCACAGTGAGACATGTGATTTCACACTGTTTGATAAGGGTTGTGTTTCCTATGTTCGAGATCCACCAACTTGACTCAAGTTGAGTAGCGAAAACCTCCCAATATGTATGGGAAAGACTGGCCAAAACTTCTTCTGAGTTGTCTTCAGTTCTATCCCAATACCGCCTATTATTATCTGATGAGCTACCTCCCTGCACACCAGTTTGTCAGGGAGGAATTTCGGAAGTGCATGAGGAGGGATCAAACATCCGAAAACCCTAATATAGGAGAAATTATCCTCAATAAACCAATCGGAAACCGCCTTGAGGTTTCCTATGACCGGCTCTGAAATACGGGGGGGTGCACAACCATACAACATCTGATGCACCGGTATCACCACGAAATGAAAAATTTCGTAAAAAGAATCCTTAGCATTTTCTTCCCATGGCTTAGAATGATATTCATGAATGGGTTTAGCGCACGTTGGGTTCCGACTCCAATTCATCAAAGGGAAAGGAGTCATGAAACATATAGCATCCATAATGTATGTGTACGTGTAAAAGGCTATTAGTCTGCCACTGGATCTCGCAGTTTGATACTCTATAACCTCCTTAGCTAGGTTATCTGATAGAATCTTGTTCCAATTGAAGATATAGCCTTCGACTGCTTCATGTAAAAGGGGCACCCATTCTGCAGGGAAATGGGTAGGACTTTTCTTCCCGAAAAGTCTACATAGCATCATAGCCACATAGACCATGTACTCATTCAACGAGACTGTGGCATAAACCCTATGGGTATCGGCCCTGAATTTTGTTGGGTGTCTCCACTAGTCTTTGATTATGCCAGGGTATGTTTGATCTGCCTCTGTGCATTCTTTCCTTTGAAATTCACTTACAAACTCTTTATTATAAATGTACTTAGAATTGGGAGACAGTTTGTACATTACTTGTATGTGCTCCGGTCTGAAAGAGCCGACGACGACCCCTCGACTGTCCAAAATGTTTCTCGTCTGCACGTCTATCCTCTCTAAAGCCCAACTGATCATATCGTTGTATGTCATGAGTCGTGGGTGCGTAGCTACTTTGTGAAGTTCGGACTCTGCTATGTCCAGGAGTTTGTTATCAGAATCATCGAGAAAATTCTTGATTTCGTAGCCCAAGGTTTCGAAAATTTGCCTCCACGATTTGATGGAATCAATGGCATGCGGTGTAGTATCATATATGACGTCTCCTTCCAGGCTTGATCTTTCAACTGCTTCTTCACTTTTCTTAGGTGCCTTTCTAGGTGCCATAATGTCCGTGCTAGACTGAAAACCTGTTTGCAAAGGAAAAATATATAAGCCTGGATAAATACAACTCACTCCTGATTGTAAAAAACAAGAATGAAATTTGAACTACAGAACGTTTATTAACCTTTATCTTGTCTTACAATGAGCGTACTGACACGGGCGATAGGGAATTAATGTTTTAATGAGGAAGATATGCCTAGGGATACACCTTCATGTCAAAAATATCTCCATTTGTCCGTTATTAATACTGACGCATATCGACGATTTCAAATTGGAGTTCTGAAAGGACTGCGTTCAACAAATCCTGAAGTGCGAAATGTGAAAAGTAGTTTAGTCATTATTAATCCCGTTTTAAACTAACTTAATTTAGTTTTAGACTTTGTTAAAAAATCGTGATTTCGCATTTCGAAATTTCGACGATCCTTTACCCAAGAGGTATGTCATAAGAAAACCCCGAATCGCGAAATCGCGATGGGGTTAATTTAAGCGCTAATCACTTGTATTAATGCTTTAATTAATCAAGATTAGTAATTAATTTCTTGTTTTCGAAAAACCGGGGATCGGGTGTTCAAGGGTCGACATTTTGAAAGCACTTTGATGCAAGTAAACCCAAATCATGAAAGATTAATGAATCGTTGATTGTGTTTAAGAGTTTAATTAATCAGGACTAAAGGATACTTTGTGAAACGAGCATCGAGACTTATAACACTCATTTTTATTTTTTTTCATTTCTTTAAATATAAAGCCTTTTCAGGATTTCGGCACTGGGACTCTGGAGTTGTTAACTAAAAATCATACCTCGTGAAAAGCCAAATCCCAAAACCCAAAAAAATCGAAAGACTTTTGACTCCTTTTTAGGACTAAGGGCAGCTCCATGACTAGGAAATATCGAAGTTTTAGGTTTAAAGGGAAAAAATTAAACTTCATGTCAACAGTTGGCTCCTTATCTAGTTTTACTACCTTCTCATTTCCATGTATAGAATCTGAGTGTGTGGAATCATCTCTGATGTCTGGAACTTATGGAAGCACAAGAGTCTCTGCAAGTTACACTAGTGGTACATGCAAAGTACTCTCCTTATGTGTAAGTAGTAAAGAGGAGTCATGGTCAAGAAAATCAGTGAATTTATATCACCTTGATTTGTGGTCTACCCCACCAATTGCAATAATGGAATTGTCATGCATTTCAAGTATAGAAATTGAATCTGATGTAAATTCAACCTTTTTACCTTTCTGAGTGATTTGATAAAATGAGAGAAGATTTATAGAAAGATTTGGAACATGTAAAACTTTCTCAAAACTTCCTTTAGGGAGTTCCACTCTTCCCTCTCCTACTACTGCTACTAGAGTACCACCCCCCTTGAGAATAGGGGGTCTTGAGCATGAACTCAAAGAAGTAAAAACTTCCTCTTTCACTGCCATATGATGTGATGCACCAGAATCTATAATCCATGAATCAGATGAGGAATTAATTGTAACAAGAGCATGATGATTACCTTTCTGAGGAGCAAGATCTTCTTCCTTCTTCTTCTTCTTCTTGGCTCCTTTAGGAATGAAGTTTCCAAGGTTGTCCTGCTGAAGTACATGTGTCATAAGATCGATTTGCTTCTTCATGCATGTGGATTCTTCATGATTCGGTTTATTGCAATAAGTGCACTACTTTCCCTTCTTCTTCTTCTTGGAATCTGAAGAGTCTTTGGAACCTGAAGAATTGTTGAAAGCTTTGGAATATCCTTCCTTCTTTGGATTTGGATGTGATTGCCCTTTTCCTTCATGTTTAGATGATCCTTTTCCATAATGCACGGTGAGTGCATGTGCTTTGGGATCCTTTATTAGGCCCATATGAATGTTTTTTTCTTTCTCAAGTGTGAGTGAATCAATGAACTGCTCCATGGTAGGCATCTTCCACTTTTATCCCAAGAGATATCTGCCATAATGGAAAGTGGAGACATAGACTACATATTTTGGTCCTATCTTAGCCAATATTGTTAGAATAAGTTGGTCTACTTGTGTACACTTATCAATACCACAAGATGCCAAGCTCAATATCAAATATTTAAACTTGGTAAATAAATCTTGTATATTATCAAAACTTTTAGGATCCAAGGTATTCAAGTCTACCTCAAGCATGTGACCTCTCGTCTCATCCTAATTTCCAAAGAGACTCTCTAAGGTGGTACAGATCTCATTTGGAGTCTTGTATGTGGAAACATGAAACCATAAATCAGCTGAAATTAATTCAAGAAGAATTCATGTGGCCTCATCCTTATGGTTCACCTATCTAGTCTTCTCAATCGCTGATGTAGGTTCTATTTCTGTCACCATCGTCAAATTGTACAATCATTTCCTTCTTAGTTGGAATTCACCCTTTGTCTTCAATTCAAAATAATTGTATGGAGTGAGTATTATAACCAACTTTGATTGAAGAATTGGTGTCGTATCCATCCCTCTTATTGGTTTTGAAAACCCCAAAAAAAAATTCCTGAGAAAACACTGAAAAACAACTTTTTCATGAGTGTCTCACCTTGTCAATGGCCAACTTAAGAAACTGTCGCACCCTATGTGAAGGATACAGTGCGAAACTTGCTAAGTGTCGCACCCTGGGAGGGAGAGGATGCGACACTTTCAATTATCGCACTTTTCGACAGGGAGAGGTTGCGACACTATTAGATACACAGATTACGCTTGCCAAAACTCCAATTTCCCTCTTCTCTAGCTTGTCTGGTTTTCTCCAAGCAACCCACCTCTGACACCATGTCAATGTTTCATACAAATCTACACAAGATACCTAGATAAAGAAAATACAAACAAATCTTATCAAGAAAATGATGAGAGATTCAATATAAAAAAATGAGAAAATATATTCACACTACTCCAATGAGTTTATCAATGATCGAATACAATGAATGAATGAGCGATACACACTCATATAGGGTAGAATATTCCATAATCAAGAAAAGAGAACTAACAATGAAATCTTCTCAGGAATGCATGCATGCATAATAGTTATGGTCTAAAAATGGAAAGTCTAAAATAGAACTAGCTCCAGTTAAGTACCACCTAACTAGTGAGTTGAAAATAGAAATGTTTTTAACACCGTGAGCCATCACTCTAACATCCGTCCAGGAGGAGTGCCACTCGAACTTGCGCACAATAACAAAAATTGATCTCGCGTGTGCACCTATTGTCACCCCTCACACAACTACTTGAGCGTGCGCAAAACTGGAACAGGTGCAAACAACTTTGTTTGTGGGTGCATGCGATATTTACCCAAAACTTCAGTTGCCAACAAGCCCCCACCACTATTATTTGGCTCATCCTCGAGCCAATTTCCTTATGGAGTGACTAATGTGACGGACGAAACTGTCGTCAGGATTTCTTGAATGAACTCTTTAAATTAGCGATCGGGCTCATTGAGGTTGCCCTAAAGATCCTCAATGAGTTGAAAAACTGCATATACATTGGTTGTTGTGACCTAAGGAGCTGTCATATCCATTGTCTCCATTTTATCAATCAAGGGGATGACAACAACTTGCGTGACTGTCAACTTGGTATAAAATATTAAGGCCTTATTGGTTGCAATAATGACTAGCTATGATATGTTTTGTTGCTCATCCCAAGATGCAACAATCTCTTTAATTTTAGATGCAATAGCTTCCATAGTAGTCAGACGCTTGCGTGGAGGTAGAGAGGCCAAGATACTTTTTTTCTATGCGACCTCAGCCTCGACTATACAAAATCTATCATCAATGGTATTCAACTTAGGGGGGTTCTATATGTGTTGGCCATCTTGGACAACTGCTTTGGCCAACATAATATTATTTTGTAGTTGAATTGTCTCAGGGTTCATTTCATGGAGTG
This sequence comes from Picea engelmannii, assembly GCA_009831015.1. Classification (NCBI taxonomy): domain Eukaryota; kingdom Viridiplantae; phylum Streptophyta; class Pinopsida; order Pinales; family Pinaceae; genus Picea; species Picea engelmannii. Next base: position 238,959 of record ML817860.1, on the reverse strand, counting down.
GTGGACGTAGAGATATAAGTTGCGAGTCTAAATTTTGAAGGCGGGCATTTACGGCTGAGATTTTAACATAAGGGAGGAATGTCGCAAACTTCTGTGGAAGTGGTCGATATCTATGCATATAAATTGTCCACCATCCCTATGAGGTCAATGAATGATGTGCTAATATCAATATATTAGGCCTTGGTGGTTGCATGGGCTACAACTTTTGTAGCATATTGTTATTGTAAAGGCATGATGATTCTGAACCTCCTTTTGATACGGTTCACGTTTCTGATTATGCACGACAATTTCCAATTGATGTTGTAATTGTAGTTGTGCATGAGCATGGCCAAGTGTTTGGTGTCGTTCACTCTACTCAAAAAGTAGGGTGAAAACACAATATTGCACCATTTGAATTAGAATTGGTGCCAATGAGATGCTCGTACTAGTTATGTCCATCGTATTTGGTACTTACGAGTCTAATCGAAGAACCTGTGTGGGACTACTGGAACTTCTCACTGAAACCGGTGGCTGTGGTAGAGTATCAGATGACATTGTTGTACCCCCAAGAAGGCGACAGAGATGGTTGAAATTACAAGTAACCTTCGCTTGGATTTATTTTTATAGTAACAACTGTCTTTTGAGCGCAATGATCAAAGTTTTTATGCCAAGTACCGTCTAGCCTAGACCTTGTTGTGCAAGGGGACTATAAATGTGGACAGTTGGACCGATATGTTGTTTTTTCACACTGGATGGGGTGGATAGTGTTGACTGTTTTGTAGGATGGGCTGAGGGTGTCGTTGTTTGTCGAGCGACATTCCCTTATGCAAGGCCATACCTGTAGTTAGGAGGATTTTCATAGGTAGAGTGGGTATCTTGAGGTCGCTTGGATGAGATTGTTTCCTTGGATTCCCCTCTAGAGGGGACCATGTGCTATAATTACAACCACGCAGCCTTGACCCGCTTCAAGTATTGGTTGCACCTAGTGCACATTTCTAGAGTCCCCATTTCTTCATCTGAGACTAGTTGTAGATGTGTCGACCACTTGGAAATGCCTTGTTAGATGTCCTCTTATGTGATGAAAAATGAGAGTAACGCCATTACAGCCCCCTGGTCATCACTAAGATATATGTACATGTTATAAATATTACATTCCAACATAAGGTAGCTAGCATAGATGTCCATAATACTGCGTAGGATGTGCATTTGCGAAGCAATTTCCTGGATAAGTTGTTGGTACCATTCTTGAAAGATTTTGTCGTGGGAGTCTTGGACGATAGGATCCCTAATTTCATGCAATTTTAGGAATCGAGGGTCCTCAAACATAGGGTCAATCCCAATAACTCTTTCAAAACCTAGAGGGAGCCTCTAGAGAACCATGGCGAGGAGTAGAAAAACCCAACTGTAATGAAATCCCTTCCCGAGTTTTTGGGCATCTAAACAATCATCGATGAATTCATTTAGTATGTAACATGCCCATATCATCTTCATATAACTTGATCTAACTTTGTGTAAGTACCACTAACTTCATCTTCTTCTTCACTCGTCGCTTCCCTTATTTCTTCTCCTACTCTTGCTTCTACTCTAATTGCTTCAATGTCTGATGTTCTTTCTTCTTGGATACAAATGCGCAAGGGGTGTGGTTAAAAGGGGGAGCAACTCCATCTTATTCTAACATTTCTTGTGAGGTAATCCATGGATTTTCCTACCTGCATCCATGCAATAACATCCAATATTTCTAACTCTTCTCCCCACTACTAGGTTATCCTCCATCTTCCTCTCCTACTTTTGCACCTATGCTTTGTGCCTCATCTCTTTCCTAAGTTGTGACACTCCACAACAACCAAGGGGTTCCTACTTTGACTCATGGGCACCTACTACCACTACTACTGGTATCTCCACTCGATACCCTACTCTCAATGTCGCACATATTCACGAGTCTATCCTCATACGTGCTCCTATCTGGAATAACATGCTCTTCTACACTTCCCCATGATGTGGTCTCCTTCCTCTTCATTCTGGGTTTGACCTATCATCACATACCCCTTGCTAACTTCCTTCCGCTTATTTTTTCCTCTCTCCTCCTTGACTCAACTCTTTTTACATACCTCTCTCTCTCTCTCTCTCTTTCTCTCTCTCTCTCCTCTACTCTTTTGGGTCCATCCTATTCCTCACCTCATTTTAACAGCTTATTAATCCTCCTCAACAAATCCATCTCCTCTCTCACGTTGTCCCTCATCTTTTCATCCCCCCCAATTCTAGGTGATTCTACTCATTCATCATGTTGGGCTCCATGCGCATCAACCAGTTCTCCATGAACAACATTTTTATTCAGTGTGCGATTTCTTCTAAAAAACTTCTTCTAGGACCTTTTGTGAACTTTCTCTCAACCTCATTGAAAGAATCAATGTACTCAATAGAAAATTCAATTATATATCCTTCCTTCACCGAAGCAAACCAATAATTGATGGCTCGGGTCCACTTGTTATCCAATTCCTTCAACCTATCAATCATGACTTGATCCCAGACTAGTGGTTCTTGTGGTCTCAAAGAAATATTAGTAGCAGTCTGTCTCTTCAACCATTCATACAATAGACAAGGAAATTCAACAAATAAAAGTTCATTCATATCAGAGTAGAGATACATGTCCTTCCATTGCTTCATATCGATATTCAAACCTTGAGTTTCCCACTGAGAAAACTCATATTCCTTTGCAATCAACCAATATTGAATTTCTTCCCGATATGGATACCACCTCATTCTTGGCCTTCATCACTCAATACAAAACCTTCAGGTCCCGACAACGAAACCATTTGTTGGATCGTTCATGCTTATGCACATCTTTTTTAATGTTGAGGGGTTAAAGACCCAAGGTTTATCCAGAGTTCACCAAGAAAAACCCTAAGGCGTCAACATATCAATCCTCAGCCAAAGATTGAAGAAGGTCTCACCCGAGAGGCCATGAGGATCATAGAGACCATCCGGACTTGTGTCAATGATGATGAAGGACCAATTACAAAGAAATTTCATTCGGGTTGGTATTCAAACAATCCATTAAAAATAACTTAACAACTAACAATATGCAACAACAACACACACACATTCAATTGACACATGAGTAGCATGCCATAAGACCAGAATCGATGCAACTTTATTATATTCATTCAACCAGCACAAATATACATTAAACAACTCATAAATTGGCAGCAACATAGCCTTGCTCTCTTATACATTTTCCCGGTGTTACATTACACAACACCATGTGATTTCCTTCATAATTCGCAAGTGTGATAGACTCAGACTTACAACCAGAGACATTACAAAACATAGGTTCACAGTGAGCTCACGGACAACAATACCCACAACCATCAAACAACAAACAACTGACTAACTCTTTGTATGTTGTCGTTTCTCCCTTTTATCTGTTTCTCGACTATGACTCTCTTTCACTTTGAGTTCTTCCACGCTTTCCCCTCTAACTACTAGTCCCGCATGCTTCTGTCACCCACATGCATTCCACATAGCCTCTTTGGAATCATGGCAGTCTCAACTACCTTGCCAACTCACCTTCTTTCTAAACTCGGTTATGGTTGTTTTTTCTCTCTTATCATGTGTTTTTTTTAATTTAGATTGTAGTTTTCATATTTTTGTTGGTTTTTAAGGTCCTATGCTCTATACGGTATATTTTCTTTCGGTCTTCTATATATTCTAAAAATATGTAAGTATTAGGATCTTCCCTAAATTCTTGTGTGTACTTTTCTAGGTTTGTTTCCTTGAGTATGCATTTTTTTAACCACAAGCTACAAGAGGTAAATTTTAATATTATGTATGGATTACGTGCAGTTGTGGAGGAGGCATTATTGCACTCAATTTACATAGCAATTATTTTTCATTTTTCTCTAACTCGTATAAGTGCAATGATGTATATATTTTGGGACTTGCATGAAAAGTACAATAATGGTGAATAAAGACAGTGGAGAGAGTTCAAAGGTGTGTAAGATTCTCCATCAACATTGAATTTTCTATATTTGAACAAGGTGAGATTAACTTTTGACATCACTTTTAAGTTTCCCAAGAAGTGTCTCCTATTTTTTCCTTGATATTGTTTCATGTTTTCTTTCATCTCGTTTGGTATTAAGGTAATTTAATCCTTTTGTTGTTTGGGTTAAGCTAATTAGATATAAATTCAAAGATTTACATGGTATATAGTTTTGGGGATAATCTGCATGTAAATTTATATATAATTATATGAAGTTAGAGATTTACATTGCTCAAGTCTTGGAAACATGGAAATAACTTATGGATTTTATGTGTGTCCATTGCCATTTCAACAACCCCTCTAAATTTTCTTACCCATCTTCATTCATACTTATTCATAAATTTAGATATGAACCATGAACTTGTCTACATAGTCACATAGGCAAGGTTGTTAGTTGTAATTGCTTCATTGGGTTGTCACTAATTGTTAATTGTT
>ML817860.1:207433-225564 GCA_009831015.1 Picea engelmannii | reverse complement strand
CTCAACACAAAAAAAAAAAAACCACTTTTGCATATTTTTACCATTTTTTGTCGGTTTTACTATGTGTTCGTCCGATGCAGTTTCTGGGCAAACGGAGATGGATTTTGAAAATCCGAGAGAGGTTTTTTCTCAGAACGGGCTGAAGAACAAAAACCTCTCTCATTTTTTTCAACGGTGCTACGATAAAAGAGAATCGAGCCCATCTTCGAGGCCTATTTTTCCAGGTTTTCAATTTTCCGTTTCAGTCCCGATCTAGCAGGAGCTGTTACAGCCAGATGGGAACGAATTTAGAGAAACCGAAGGAGGTTTTTGTCCATCACATGCCCATATACAATAACCTCTTTCAGTTTTTTCCCAGGTGTCATCATTGAAGATAAAATCATGTCTTCTCGGACCCCTTTTTCGCAAAAAACCGGTCCGTTTTTCATGGCAGAAAGCTCCAAATTTTGTGGGAGTGGTGGCTATTTTTGGCCGAGGCAGTTAAAACGACTTCCGAAACTTATTGGGATGATCTATCCTATTTATTCAGATTATTTTAATGTAAAAGGGTTCGACCTGTGAGGTTCCTGGACTGGACTGTGGGTTATGTATGACCAGAAGACCTTTTTCTTCTCTGTAATTTTGAGATGAGCAATCAACAATGAACATGTTTTCTTTTACAGGATTCCTGTGTGGTGATATTGGTGGTGTTTTTCTCTGTTTAATGTTTTTCCTATGATCATTATGCTTGTTTTCAGTTCTTATTATCAGAAGGAAAGTAATAGAAGCAGAATTTATCAGCAGATACTCTGCCTCTGAGCTTTTGATGATCTTTGTGTTTTCTGCTAAAGCTTAGTTTAGGAATTCTTAGCTGCTCCTGTGCCTGGATTTTATCTCCCCTATTTCTTCCTCAAATAAATACCATTAAAACTCAATTCGATCCAATATTGCCGCTACCTTGCCCTGTGAAAGAACTTTGTCCAGATCTGAGAGTGAATCACCTTGTTTAAAGTGCAGACCCCATTTGCCCAATGGCCCTCCTTGCTGTTCCAAATCAACCATTTAAAAACCCCAACCCATTTTCTTCATAACTAGCCTAATATTTATTAAAACAGAGCTATATCATACAAAGAGATCCCTCTCTGAGTCTTGGAGGGCTAGATCCAAGACTCGAAGTGGTTTTGATGTTGCCTCTGTAGATGCCTTACAACCTTGGGCAAATTACAGAGTGCTAATAGGTACCATTGTTGAAATATTTTGTTGTGGGAGTCTTGGATGACAGGGTCCCTGTTTTCATGCAATTTTAGGAATTGGGGGGATGCAAACACAAGGCCAATCCCAACATCTCTTTCAAAACCTAGAGGGAGCCTCTAGAGAACCATGGTGAGGAGCAAAAAAATCCAATTGTAATGAAATTCCTTCTCAAGGTTTTGGGCATCTAAACAATCATCGATGAATTCATTCAATCTATAACATGCCCAGACCATTTGGACACCTTCTAGACACTGCTCAACTATGATGAAGACCTCAAATAAGCACTCCTCCTTCGTACAATTGCACATAATTTTACAGGCGATAAATTGGGTAGCTAACCGAATCGACCGAGCATTGATTTCAAAAATCAACACCCCACGCATTCCCTAGCATGTACTGTACATGCCATATACCTCGTTATGGGAAACATCTTTAGCAGACAGTTCTTTTTCGGGCTCTTCACCATGCATGGGTAATCTTGTAACCCTTTGGAGTGTTATTGCATCAACTATATATTCCCCTCCCAACCACAGGTATCCCCCATGGAGGAGAGTAAGTAAGAAGCAAACACAAATGGTCATCGACCCCCCATGGCCAAAGTGAGGGAAATCGACCAAGGATGATATTTCGACTTGACAAAGAGGTATGGCCCAATCATGTGTGATCACAAGTTATTGATGGTCCACACTTTAAACCACTTTCACATAATTTTGAAAATCTAGCACCGAGAACTATTTAGGATCTTGAATGTCATAATCGACAAAGTGAACATCTTAAACTTTTATCGTTCGAGATCGTATGAAGCTCACATGTTGGGTTAATGGTGGCTCTAGTATATGTCGATATTAGGCGATCTTAGATTTATTATAGGCTTGTAGCCTGCATGAGAAATCCATTTAGATTGTTCTTGCAGAGTTTTATGTTTGCTAGCATTAGTTTGGGTATACTATATTCCTTCTTGGTTCTTCTCAACTCTTCCATGGTTATGAAGTTTTGAACTTCTCCTTGTAGAAATAGGAATGTCGATGCTTAGCTAGACAAGTATTAACTCGAAAGGAGGAAAGTTGTCAGGAGGGTATAGTGGTACAACTGGGGTGGGTATGCATCAAGTTGGTAATAAATCAGAATGTCGTACGGTGTTCTTCAACCCCCACTGGAACATTCATACTTATACTATCCTGACAGTTCCTTCAAACATAAATGAGCTAGGATTTTGTGATGCGACCTCGTCGACGTTCTATATTTTTGAGCCAGATCATCCCTCTCCATGCCTTTTTTCATTTATGGGGCATGACCACCCCCTTTTATGGCCAAACGTGCATAATCTTTGGGCGAGATCTTAACATTTACTTTTGGTTACCGTCTCATTAGGTTATTACCTAGGTATCGTACAATGGATATGCCACTTTTTATGGTATGAAAATATTTGGAACGTCATACTTTAATTGTGACAAGGATGTCTCCGTACATGCATAAGTCTTATTCTCTAGGGGCACCACTCATGATTTCTATGCACCCCCACATTAGTGTACCCTTGGTTAATTAATTGCAATGACCCTGGTGGGTCATGACACTTCTTCACATGTTCCCATCCGGTTAGTTTTCTCAATTGAAAAAATGGATTTGGCCCTTCTGGATTCAGTGGCATCCACTAACTACCCATCACTTCCTTACTCCTGCATGGCTCATATGTTTTCTAAATGGATTTGAGTAGGATTGAATGGGTGGATATTCTTTCTATTGCATCATATGGTGTAGCCATATCCATCCTCCATGCATGCAGCTCCCTTACTTATCCAATTGGGGTGACATAGTTTTTTCACGACAACACGCATTGGGCCTTTAGGTACCAACTGCAAGCCCCACATCATTTCTTGGCTACCCACCGCCTTTTTCAAGAACACATATACCGATGGATATCCACCCTTGGACTGAACCTTTCTCTTAGTGGGCTCTCCACAGGTGCCCATTCTCGAAAATATTCTCTATGCATAGCACAACATTGCACAGGTATTCCTATTAACACTATATCAAGGGCGTGGACCCGATGATGTTTGGGAATGTGTTGCATCCAGGAAATAAACGCATCCGTCGAATCCTACTCATTGAACTAGTGGGATTCAAACTCTTCTTTGCACACTTTGGTGGTAATACGCATGCACCTCCTTGTTGAAACTCCAAAAATCTTGTTCTTCCACCACTCCATGGCATCATCTAAATTAGTATCATATGACTTCACGCTCCTCCAACTCAGTTCCCCATCTACCATGGGATTGACATTATCTTCCCTGTGCCCTTTGATGTTGTAGATGTTCTCAATAATAGAGCTCTATGCATCCTCATCTACCAGATCATTCTACATGTCCCATTCATTAGGATATAAATGTGCGATCACACGAAGGGTATCAGTCTCAAATAACATATGTCACTTCTTCATATTCAACACCACATTATTCTCGAAGGCCCAATCAATGTCAAGTAGGGAAAGGTAGGGATCATAATCATGCATAATCTCTATCACTTCAAAATCATCCTTCTTCTTCACACCTTATATGTTTACATAAACTTGCTCCAATCGTCCTATAGGATATATCTTGTATTGATTCACCAATCACAGTTGAATGGGAAACCAAACCAAGCACGGTTTTCCCATCAATTCCCATGAATTCTTCGACATGATGTTCACATCGGAACCCAGATCCAACATGACCCCATCCATATTGAACTCTCTTACTGTGCACTTCTGCTTATTGACTTGGAACAAATACCTTTCTGGTAGGGGAGGTGATACAGCTCTCTCCATCCCTTCTTCCCCCATGAAGGTTTCTAACATCTACATCGATTGTCACGTAGCATGAATATTTCCTAACAATCTTGAACAACAACATAAGAAATTACTGACTTGATCCTCGGTCTCTATTTGTCAACCCAAGTCATGCAATGCTTCTTCATGTCTCATGCACTTCAAAAACTCATGCACATGTTCCTCAATTTCTCTTTGTTCAATGCATCGCAACTCCTCTTGTCTACGTGCTTCTTCCAATGACATTTGTGTCATGCATTGTATTGCTTCATACACACGGGATTCCTCCAAAGATATCTGTGTGGTGTGCTACAATTCTTCATGGGTGCGAGCTTCTTCCAGCAACCTCTGTGTCACTCATTGTACTTCCTCATGGATTTGGGCCTCCTCAAGTGACCGCTATGTTGCACATTGAAGCTCTTCTCATGCTCTTTCTTCCTCTATGTCCCTTTGCACGTCGCATAGTAACTGCTTCTACTAAGAAACATCAAAATTAGGAGGGGGTTGCGCTACCTTTCTTATTTTCCTCTCTAGCCTTTGACCCAAGCTTTCACCATGCTCGAAGTCCATTACCGTATTTTCTATGCCTCAAGTTATCACCCAAAAATCAACTTCATCATCATTTTTCTGATTCTTGCATGGATCTGTAATCACCATATTGCAATGTGCCTTCTTCTCTTCCCACTTCTTCAATAGGTCAAGAAAATCCTTGGTAACATGCTTGGGGTTGTAGCAGTACCCACAAAGAGCATCTAATTTGGTACAAAATCTTGACATATAGCCTATTTCTCCATATTTAAAGAAAGTGGGGGGTCTACCTCCCCGTCCTCCATATCCTTGTTTGTGACCACGTCCATATCCACCTTTGGGACCTCCTTGATAGCCACCTCTCTCAACATCACCACGATCACCACCCTTATGTTCCTCTTGAACCCATAATATGTTGTGGGTATGGTCTTGCATCAAATGGAGTGATCAACAATTTTTCACATCATGTCCCATGGACTTGCAGAATTCATAGAATGGAGTATCATGCATCTTTTGATATTTTTCCAATGTTGGGAAGTGGGGTGGTATATGGCCCCACTTCTCACAAATTTCGTACCACTCTTCCTGAGGTCCAATTGGAAATGGACTCGGCGCACCCATTTCCATATATTTGCACAATGTAGGAAATTCATCTCTACAATGCCCCTCTGACCTGCATGTTTTGCACCATATGTGCACGTGCATGAATTTTTCATTTCCCATATCCCGCAATTACATTGTTAGGTTGGCCAGATGAGACTGTACCTACACCAAACCTGTCAATGTCTCTCCACCTCCGGTTGTAGCCTCCAGGCAATCTCCACCACTTCTACCTAAGTAGTCACCTTCTGCTAGGTAAGCATGACTCAGATATGGGGAAGCAACCCTGCATTGAACCATTCTCTATGCCACACATCCTAGATCTAGAATGTCATCCCATCTAGAAAAATCTTGAACCGTTGGTCATAATACCACATGGTTTCTCGTAGTTTCTGCTTAATATCCTTAATCTATGTAATACATTAAGACTCTGACTTAGTATTTTGAAATTTCTTAAGTATATCTCTCTTGATCTTTGTCAGGGACCTCGTCTATCCTGCTAGTGCAATGGTCTTGTACTTCATATACCATGTCAGGGCTTTGTCCCTAAATGTGGTCTCCAGTTGTGCAATATTCGATGCCTTGTCTATGATCCTCTTCACATATTATATCACCTCACAGGTGAAGCAATGTCGCTCTTCATCATCTCTACCCGTTCCATGGAACATGGATAACCTCAAGGTATTATCCTGATTTTCCATCCTCAATCTTGAACTACGTCCTTTGAACTGATTGTTGGGCGTCCGAGATCTTGGTACTGATACTCTTCCTGGTTAAGTAGCACTAACTTTGTCTTCCTCTTCACTCACAACTTCCCTTCTTTCTTCTCCTACTCTTTCTTCTACTCTAATCGCTTTGATGTATGATGTTCTTTCATCTTGGCTACAAATTTGCAAGGGGGGTGGTTCAAGGGGGGGTAACTCCATATTCTTTTAACATTTCTTGTGAGGGAACCCATAGATTTTCCTATCTGCAACCACACAATATCATCCACTATTGCTAACACTTCTCCCCAAGTACTAGGAGATCCTCCATCTTCCTCTCCTACTTTTGTGCCTCTACTCTTCACCTCATCTTCTTCTGAAGTTGCAGCACTCCACAACAACCAAGGGGTTTAGAATTTTCCTTATGGACCAAAAAAAACCCCAAGGCATCAACATATCAATCCTCAGCCAAAGACTTAAGAAGGTCTCACCTGAGATGCCATGAGGATCATAGAGACCATCTGGTCTTGTGTCGATGGTGATGAAGGACCAATTACAAATAAATTCCATCTACGTTGGTATTCAAACAATCCATTAAAAACTACTTAACAACTAATAGTCTGCAACAATAACACACACATTCAATTGACACTTGAGTAGCATGGCATAAGACCAGAATCACTGCAATGTTATTATCTTCATTCAACCATCACAATTATACATTAAGCAACTCATAAATTGGAAGCAACAGAGACTTGCTCTCTTATACATTTTCCAAGTGTTACATTACACAACACCATGTGATTTCCTTAAGACTTTGCAAGTGTGACATACTTAGACTTACAACCAGAGACATTAAAAAACATAGGCTCACAACGTGCTCAAGGAAAACAATACCCACAACCATCAAACAATAAAACAACTGACTAACTCTCTTTATGTTGTTGTTTCTCCCTTTTATTTGTTTCTCAGCTCTAGCGCTCTATCACTTTTAGTTCTACCCCACTTGCTCCTTTGACTACCAGTCCCGCATGCTTCTGTCACCCACATGCTCTCCACATAGCCTCTTTGGAATCGTGGCAATCTCAACTACCTTTCCAACTCTCCTTCTTTATTCTCCATGTTCCCTCATGCTACCTGTAGTAATCATTTAGGGATATCTCCCAAAATTTATTTTCTTGATTCTATTGTGCATGCGATGTCATATTTAATTTTGGTGCACATCACAAAACTAGGACCAGGACGCATTGGCAAAAATCGAACTTGTGTGCAATAACAAAACTTGATCCGGTGCACATTCCTCCTATCACCCCTCACACAGCTACTTGAGAACGCGCAAAACTGGAATAGGTGCACACAACTTTATTTGTGCACACACACGATATTTACCCAAAATTTTGGGTGTCAAGAATGACAACCTCCTAAGTCATGACCACACTAGTACAAATTGGCTAATTTGTTACTAAAACAACTAAAAATCGAATATGTACAACTATTTTTGAGTTGGTGACTAATGGTAGAAAATTTGCAGTCTCTTTTCCCCTGACTAACTTTTAGTCGTATCTCGCTTATTCTTAAAAGCTAAGAAAGATACGACTAAAAGTTATTTGGGGGAAAGAGACTACAAATTTTCTACCATTAGTCGTCGACTCAAAAATAGTAGTATATATCCAATTTTTAGTTGTTTTTTTAGTAACAAATTACTCATTTTGTACTAGTGTTTATAACAAGGAAATCACTAGATAAAAATATACCTAAGTGTCGGGATCATAAAGTTAACAGTTATCACCTACTAACTCAAGTCTTTAAATTTATTTCCCAATTAGTTGCAATCTACATGTTCTTTAACAAATTCACACTTAAAACTCAACCTGGGAATAAGGTGGCTTTCCAACCCATGACTAGATTCCAATGCCCACAAAAATAGGAAGTGAAAATATTCATTGATCAACCTCACATACCCTAACATGATTTCTAACCCATCATGCATGAAAAAATTTCAAAGTAAATGTAGTTTGTACACTCCAATGCATCACCATTAATGTCAAATGATAACCACTACTCATTGTATATACCACCTTCCAACTATTTGTTATACCATGAACTAACGACATATCACCAACTTCAGATGCAAGCTTGTAGTGTATGGTAGCGAACCTTGCCATAGGCTTAGTATATTGAAACCTTTTCACAACTAACAAGTCATACTATCGTTTCAGACTAGAGCGCCAAACTTTAAACCCATGCCCCAATGTTAATACCATTCATACCATATCCCTTTATAACATGTAGTATCAACAACAGTTTCCATCACTATAATGTATTTTCAAAAAACAAGCCATAATTTATCACTGCCTCAAGTATATTTTCTCATGGAGCCAAAATGCATGATTAGTGCCTTATACATAAATTCACATTGGAATTGAAATCAAACTCATGCCTTTATTATCATGAAATACATGATAAAAAAATTATCAAAAGAAAATGTGTATCAAAGCTCAAGCCATTCTTTTTTCGCGAAATATGACATGTACATGCCTTCACTTTATTGAAACATCTCCTAGTGGGACCTCTGCCTACCTTGCATTATTTCATAAATAATTTTTAGGAAAAGTGACGAGACAATCTTTACTCCGAGACTTGCAACTCTTTGTAGGATTTTAAACAAGTTGGGCCATATTTTGGGTCAACACCATAGTTTGAATTCACAGATTGCACCTAGTTAGAAGTTTTAGATTGCTCACCTTTAAACAAGTTAACTACCATGTTCCTGAGCATACTACATTCTTCCTAAACCACATTTATCCAATGTTTCTATTGCACTAGGGTTCCCATTATAGTCGTAATTTGGGAAGTGGCATTGTTTTCCTACTCACGAATTTTCTTTCAGCCCATAATAATTGAGCTATGGTTGCCTGGAATTTCCTTTGCATGCCTATGCAAAGCTCATCTAATTTCCTAGAGTTCCATATAATCCATCTAAATAGAACAATAAACCAAATCACAGAGCCAAGAAGGAATTTCAATGTATTCTTTGTTGTCAATCCTTATCTCAAGAACCAAGTCATGTGAAATCCCAGGTAGGAGGTTAGGAGGAGGATATTAGCCATCATGTGCTTTGCTAATTTCTTATGATCTCCAAAGTAATTAGAATCATAGGTGTCTTTTTTAAGAAGTTTATTTTCAAGAACAATTGGGATGTAATATTTATAAACATTTGCAAACCTTCCTATGTGGCTCAGGAGAGCCACCAACTTTGTATAAAACTCCATATCAGTGCTTTTTGTATGCTTGTTGTTTATCTACGCTACAACAATTTTAATATAATATTTCTCAATTTTGATTAAAATAATAATAATAATAATAATAATAAATTGAAAAAAATTAAAAAAATAAAAACAAATCATAATTTATAAAACAAAAAATAAAATAAAATAATAAATAAATGTAAAGGACGCTTTTCTTATGGATGGGACTGAGGTTTAATGTGAGGCACCTCTAGTGCTCTCGGACCTACGGCTAGGCAAGTCGAGGGCCCCTTTCTCTCCTTCTTTTCTTGGGGTTTTCCTCACGTGTTGCTATGTTCTTAGACAACTCTTCTAGATGGTTTTCTTCCCATGCCTTTTTCAAATCCTCTGTGGTCTCTCCCCCTGTCAAGCCATAACTATGTTGTCTAGATCCTCCTTAATTGGAGGCCTAGGTGGCTACCTTTCGTCCCTCTTTTTAAATGGAAGTTAAACTAGTAGATTTCAGGGATGGTCTCCTAGGTGAGAAGGCCATATTCCCTATGGAATCCAAATTGATCTTAAGTTAGAGTTGTGAGTCCTCAGTTCCGTTGAGCTATGGATCTTCGTTGATTGTCTATGTTGGTAAGTTGGTGAGTACAAGGGAGGCTTAGGATCCCCCCCTCGTTTCCAGATATGGAGTCTTCCAAGGTACCCCTTCCCCCCCTTTCCTATCCTTCTTCGACCTTTGTTACTGTGTGACTCCCTCTTCCTCCCACTCTCGTCTCCCCGACGGTCTCTCATTCCCTTTCTTCCCTAGTGCCTCAGTTGTCTCTCCCCCCTCAGACTTGGGAAACCTTGGATTCTAGTTCTCAAGAGAAGAACAGTAAACCCTCTTTGTGTAGGTGTATAAGAGTACAAATTAGTAAGGCTGCAATGGTAGTCAGTCAAGACGTATCATTGGAAGATTTTGCGGAAAGATTTTTCAAGCGCACGTGCTCTCATAGTGAGTTCGAGAGACTTGGATTCAGGAGATAGGTTATACCATAGCATTCCACATTCTTCCTAGTGGATGGATATGCTTCAAATTCTCTATAGAGGGTGATGCAGAGAGAATTGTGCACAAGAATTGGTGATGGGATGTAAGTTTCAATCCTCTTTGTGCTCCAATCTCTGTAATGCAGGTGTGGGAAATTTTTACAGGGTTACCGATTCAATTTTGGAAAGAACCCCTCCTTTGTGCTATAGGGGATAAAATTGATCAAGATCAAGTTGGTATAATTCAGTTCGTAAGGGGAGATGTTAGTATATTTAGAAACTTAGGATTTAGTTAATATCTACTTGGTATAATGTGTCTTTAGGTAAAAAAATTCGTGTGTTTCTTTAGTATGCATTGTTATGCACTTGCAGTTATGTAATCCAACGGTCACAATATGTTCTAGACTTAGAGTGATCCAATGACTCATATTTTCCTCGATCTTAACAACTATATTGATCCATTGCTTAACACCGAATTGGTCCATGATCTCTATTTAAAAATAATGGAGGGTCATGTGTTGATGATCAATTGTGATAAAATCTCTTGTAAAATATTTTTCTTTTGCATTAATATATTGCCTCAAGTGACCACATTGGTTGGGGTTGTGGATTGTTTCCCTCTTAGAGGGTTTTAATCATGTAAAAACATTAGTGTTATAATCTTTGATCTCGTTGTTTGAGTGGTTACTTAAAGATTTTGTCTTGTGTGGGAATACCCTATTTTGTTGAACACTTCATACATACAAAATTGTCTATGCTTGCTTCCTATTTCTAGCATGCAAGCATATCATTAATTTATGGGTCCCATGTTACTAACAAGAGTATTTATATACATATAACTCCTTAACAAGTCATCTAGTGTAGCAAGTGCAGGAGGGGTTATCATGAGCCCTGGAGGAACAATAGAATTATCATTTGCTTTGGGTTTAGGCATTTCTTCTAATAATATAGAAGAATTATATGCTTTAATGCAAGGATTATGATTATCCATTGAATATAATATTCAATTGCTAATAGTGGTGGGTGATTTGAAGATCGTCATCGGAAAAATGGTCTCAAATACAATGGTTGTTGATAATATACTAGCTTCAGTATTAGAAAAGGAAAAAAAAGAGGTGATCAATTTCACTAGTATCATATTATTTCAAGTGCTCTAAGAGAACAACCAAATTGTAGATGAATTTGTTAATCAAGCCACCTTTTAAAATAGGGGATCGTTAGCATCAATGGAAACAAGAATGATCTATCCTTCCCATACACATTTCAACTTGAGGACCAAGCCACATAATAGGACGTTAAGGCATCACATGGCTCAACACACGGTAACCTGACTATATAGCAAAGGGAGTTATGAGAAGAGACCCGACTTTATCACATGCCTTGACTCATGCCTCCACACAATTATGAACCTTAGTGAGGCATTTTCATATGTCATTATAGGATTATGGATTATTGGTTTGCAATGCAATGAAAGAGGCTCTTGGTACGAGAAGGTAAAGGAATTATGGCAAGGTATGGTTTCTCTTTTGTGGTGTCTTTGCTTAGATTAGTGTTTTTTTAGCAATGGTGAAAATTCTCCCCTATCATCCAAACTAGGGGAATTTTTCTTTTTCTTTTCCTTTTTATGGAAGCTATGTATGTGTTTCTTTGTCACGATTTGGGTGTTTCTCTATTCCTCTTTCTCAATTTCACGTGAATTCAAATCAATTATTGTTATGGGAAGGAATCAATGCTTTACATTGGAAGGAAACTGCATTCATTGGGTTATATGGTGCTAGAAGGTGTTGAATTTAGAGTATTATTTTAGTTTATGTGGATTTTAATAGTCTCTCTACTCTTTTTTAAGGAGGTTTGTTCTCTCAGATTTTTGTGATTTTGTCTAGGTCTCTTTGGTTGGGCATATTGGAGCCTTGTTTGAGTCCCTCTTTGGCACATAAAATTCTATAAGGTCTTTGTGTAGCTCGACAATTGGTGTATTTTTGGGTGGGTAGAATATCATCAATCTTTACAACCCCAACAAAAATTCATGAGAATGAAAAGTAGGTGGTCACTCAGGCTGCAACTATCATGGGAACACTTGTACACCATAAGTGTCAAATGGTAGTCCCAGAGGATAAATGTAATATGCTTGAAAACATAGTGATCAATATGAGAAAGGGAGACCAATTAGGGACCTCGAATCAAGTTTAGTGTGTGAATATTTCAAACGATGGAAGACTAAATGAGGAAAAGAGAGTGCATCAACTTGACAATGTAAAGGAAATTGAAAAACCAATCTTGGACCCCAACAATGAAGCACTAGAAGAAGTGGATAATAGACATGCTTTTTGCTAGTTTTACAAAATTTTTAGTATTTTAGGTTTATTTTGTAGAGTATAAACCACTCAAAAGTGTTGGGAATTTTTTTCCATGGACATTATTAGACTTGGTTACAGGCTAGTAGACAATATGGAATTTTGCTATTTTATGACAATTTTGGAACAGACCTGGATGAAATTATTCTGCAACTTTGGTGCAATTTTTTTTCTTTACTAATATAAAATCTCCTAGTTATGGTTAAAAAAAAATTCATCCAACAATATTGGGCATAGTTATGTAAATCTAGATCGTCACATATACTTCAATACTCATGATTTCCATGCTTTTGACCAATTGAATGGAAGGAAATCCTACCCACTTATAACACCATCCCATTCATTAACTAAATTAATGCACAAGTATCATATTCAAGGTAGGGTTTGCTTCATCAAGAAAATGAACAATAATATTGTTGTCCCATATTTACTATTAACCACTTCAAACACTTGGAATATTTGGGATTGTTATCATACACAAGCATAAAGTTTTGAAACCTACCCATCATAACCCCCAACACCTGCTATCAAAAGCAAAGTCTTGCCATGATAATCCATGTCAATATATACACTAAATGATGTCAATATCAGCGCTACCAACAACTAGGTAAGAAAACCATTGCATAGTAGGCATCGAGCTCATACCCAAGACAAAATTGATTTGTTGAGGAGATTCCCACTAAGTTTTATAATTGATTTGGGTTTCCAAGTGTGAAAAGAGGGATTTTGAAGTGAGAGGAGGCCACTATGTTTTAATAATATTTCCCACAATATTACCACCATTGTATTAGGATGAAGGGCTAAGAGAACTTCACACAAAACCATGCACAAATGGCATTCAAGTCAAGCTTTAATGCGAGGTATTCCAAGGAAACTATTTTCCTTTGGTTCCATACATCCCCAATGTCATCTTATTTGCAAATATAACCAATCACATCCACAAGTATTTGCTAAAGAGTGAATTACGCTACCAAGTATTTACAATGTCCATAGTTAGATTAATGTAATTCTTGGTTAACATCAATGCATTATAAGTAAATTATTGGATTCATATAGGCATTGAGGACTATATGGTCTTCATTATAGCTATAGTATAAGAATTTTCCTACACATTATTCACCAAGTAAAACTAACACTTTCTTTGCAAGTATACCATATCACAACATAACCAGAGGAGAGGACCATCAAACAATCATAAGAAAAAATCATTGTTATCAAACCATGTTGTTATAATTGCTTATGTAATAATGTTTCACATGTATTTTACAACTGCTATGTAATCAATTTGAATGAAATTATCAAAGTGTATAATCATATCATAACCATAGCATCAACATTATCATGAAATCTTTGCAACCATCATCCATGTGAGTAGAAAACATAATTGAAATAAGCATCACAATGAGAAATAATATCATAACCAAATCATCCTTATCACACTAGTGCACATTAGTCAATGGGCCCATTAGTAGCCTATATAGGAAGCTATTGCCAAGGCAATTTACTAATGGCAAGGTCAAGAAATTTAGGTGGTTATCCCTTTAATTTGAATTTGTTTAGGGACTTGTCACAACACTTTGCAATCATATTCAGGTTTATAAAAAATGAGGTCAACACCACCATCACCTCTTCCCAATATTTGTTCAAAGTGGAAGTGAAAGTGGACATTAAACCCTATCAAGGTGAGATTGATGTTGTTAAGTTGACTAAATGGTTACAACAATTAGAATTCAATTTCATTGTTCACAACAACGGACAAGAGAAAATGTATCATTTGTCCAACTAAAGTTAGAGGGTCTTGCCCAAACTTGGTGCAAAATTCATGCAGAGACACCTTGGATAGAGGGTGACCCCCCAGTAACTAAGTGGGAGGTGTTTAAAACCCATATTAAGTCCAATTTTTATCCTATTAGGTATGAAGAGGACCAATGGATCCATTGACATTAATTTTGACAAAACGAGGGAAAAGTGTACAATATTACACCACTAAGTTCAAAAAACAAGTTATTACATTGGGAATATCTCTTCAAAACCTAGATGTATTCCTCAAGTATTTGGGTTGTCTCCACAATCATTTAAGGAGGTAAGTGTTTCTCTTTAAAACTAGTGTCATTGATGAGGCCTATGTGCAAGCATAGTGTATGGAGATGGAAAAGAAGAAAGGACAACCAATTGGTTTCAAGTAGATAAACCACTAAGGCATTTCCAAGGAGGGAAAGGAAAGGATAATAAGATAACAACCATTATGCATTAGTGCAAGGAACTAAGCAACCAATCTAACCATTGTAATATCGATGGCCATACCATATAATAGTATTGGAAGCTAAATCCAAAAAAACATAAGAAAGAGGTCAAGAAGAAGAACATTATAGCCATGGATTTAGGCAACAAGGTATAGAGTGGCTCAGATGTAGATGAAAATATTGTCTACACTACAATGTAGAATGAGGTGAATCTGAGTAGCCTCCATCCCAAGCAAGAGGAGATGAATAAACTCTTCCATATCAAGGTCTAGGTTAAGAAGACAAAGTTGGATGCTCTATTTTATTATGGTTTATAAGTCAACCTCATAATAGAGGTTCTAGTAAATAAACTTGGATTGGAAGTTCATGACCATCCTCACCCATACCCATTAGGATTAGTAAATAAGCATGTGGAGATCAAGGTAATTAAGTAGTGTAAGATCAAATTTTCTATAAGTGAGGACTATAGTGAAGGGTGAAGAATTACACTAGAAAATAATGGACCAAATATATTAAACAATAATGCACACCGGGCTCAAACTTTCTCATTACCAAAGCATATATTTATACATGAGAGGAGATGTATCGGGAAGCTACCATCTCCTACAATCTCTCAATAAGCACTCCTTAATTCACTCAACACATCTAATATCAATCACAATAATATCTCTATGAGATATGATTACATAAACAACTTAACAATAATTAAATATAGAACAAATGAATCATTATTCCAACATCCCCCCCCCCATAATGATCATTGGAAGTATTCCAAGATCATCTTTGAATTTGCAAAACTTTTCCTTTGGTAGTGCTTTGGTGAATATATATGCTACCCTCTCTTCTATTCAAAAATACACCTTGTTGAACCAAATCTTGAACAAAATGATACCGAATATCAATATGCTTGGTCTTCTTGTGAAAAACGAGATTCTTGGTCATTTGAATAGAACTTTGATTATCACATATCAACTAAGTGGGTTTCTTTTTCTACTCATGTAGATCCTCCATAATTCTTCTTAACCATACTACTTCACAAGTTGTTGTCATTGCGGATTTATACTTTGCTTCCATTGTGGAGAGAGAAACTATAGGTTTCTTTTTAATACTCCAAACAATTGTTGTTGTACCCGTGCTAAATGAATACCTTGAAGTCGATTTCCTATCATCCATGCAACCTTCCCAATCTGAATCTATATAACCAATCAACCTTAAATCTTCTGTAGATCTGTATAGTAAACCATAGCCAATTGTACCACACAGATATCTCAAAATCCTCTTAACTACTTTCCAATGCAATTCCTTGGGTTCTACCATGAATATCAATACCATACAGACTGCAAAAGATATATCTGGTCAAGTTGTAGTTAAGCAGATCAAACTTCCAACCAATTGACGATATAGAGTAACACCAACTGAATTGGAGTGATCATGTTCGTATAAATTCAACTCGACTTCCAAAGGAGTTGTTGTTGGCTTGTAACACAACATTCTGAACTTCTTCAGAATATCCCAAGTATACTTGGCTTGTGACATGAAAATATTATCTTCCTTCTGCCAAACTTTAATACCCAAGAAATAATGTAACTCACCAAGATATGTCATCTCAAATTCAACAATCATATGTGACTTAAAATTTTGAAATAGTTCAGCATTGTTCCCTGTGTAGATAAAATCATCAACATATTATCAACATGTCACATCCTGAGAAAATTTATAGAGATTGAGCTCAGATAAAATTTTAACTAATCCATGATATTGAAAATATTTATCAATTCTAGAATACCATGCTCTTGGCGCTTATTTGAGACCATACAAGGCCTTCTTCAACTTGTAAACACAATCTTCTTTACTTGGAACTTCAAAACCTTCTAGTTGTTCTACATACATTTCTTCATCCACATAACTATTCAAGAAAGTTGATTTAACATCCATATGAAAAATTGTCCATTTGTTTTGTGCAACAAATGCAAGTACCATCCTGATTGTGTCCAACTTTGCCACTGAAGCAAATGTCTATGTATAATCAATTCCTTCCTTCTGTGCATAACCTTTTCCAACTAAACAAGATTTATACTTATCAATTGTGTCATCTTATTTATACTTAGTTTTATAAACCCATTTAGTACCAATTACATCCTTTCCTTTTGGTAAACCAACCAAGTCCCATGTATCATTTCTCACCAAGGCATTCAATTATGCTTCCATAGCTTCATTCCATTCTTTCTTTCTTTATGTTTCTACATAATTTTTTGTTTCATCCATCTTCATGACTTCTTCCATAAGTGAAAAATTCATAATACAACTTTGGGATCTAGTATTTTTTCTTTCAAAATTTCTATCCAACATATTGCTTTCTGAATGACCCCTTTCAAGCCACTTAGGCTTCTCCTTGACCGCATTTGCCTTTGCTGACTTAGAATTTGATTCATCACCAATATCAACTCCATCCTTTATTAATTCAATTTATACATGTTTTGGCTAATAAATTCCCTTCTCATCAAACACAACGTCTCTGCTTATTATAACCTTCTTTGCTTGAGGATCAAACAACCTATAACTTCTCGTTTCAATATTGTATCCAATAAAAATGCACTTCACACTTTTATCATTCAATTTTCTGTTATTCTCCTTAGGAACATGTGCATATGCAGTGGTATGTGCAACACTTGGTTTGTATCCTAACCATGCTTCTTCTGGAGTCAAATTCAATATTTCTCTCGTAGGACATCCGTTAAGAGTGTAAATAGTTGTGTGCACTACTTCAACCCAAAATCCATTTCTAAGAGACTTAGTTTTTAGCATGCTCTGAGCCATTTCAACTATGTTCCTGTTTTTCCTTTCCCCAACTCCATTTTGTTGAGGAGAGTAGGAATTGGTAAACTCTCACTTTATTCCATTCTTCTTGCAATGATTCAAAATTTCACTTGACTTGTATTCTCCCCCATTATCAATTCATAGGGTGAGAATTTTCAAACCACTTTGCTTTTCAACTAATTCCTTAAACTCAATAAAATGAGTAAACACTCCAGACTTCTCTGCAAAAAATACACCCAAATTTTCTTGGAATAATCATTAGTGAAAGTGAGAAAATAACGTTCCCTTCGAAAAGACAATCTCCATTGGACCACACAAATACAAATGTACTAGTGTTAGATGTTCTCTAGCCTTCCATGTTCTATTTGAGAAACTTTCCCTATGTTGTTTCTAAAAATTGCACCCTTCACATACTTCATCATCCCTCTTGATATAAGGAAGACCATTCACCATGTCATGCTTCCTTAACAACACCAAACTATGAAAATTCAAATGTCTCGTCCTTAAATTCCAAAGCTTTATATTCATTTCTTCTGTAACATTCAAACTGTGTGAGTTATTTGAATCAAAAGAAAGCTTGAAGATTC
>ML817860.1:189915-203843 GCA_009831015.1 Picea engelmannii | reverse complement strand
CCTTATCTCAAGAACCAAGTCATGTGAAATCCCAGGTAGGAGGTTAGGAGGAGGATATTAGCCATCATGTGCTTTGCTAATTTCTTATGATCTCCAAAGTAATTAGAATCATAGGTGTCTTTTTTAAGAAGTTTATTTTCAAGAACAATTGGGATGTAATATTTATAAACATTTGCAAACCTTCCTATGTGGCTCAGGAGAGCCACCAACTTTGTATAAAACTCCATATCAGTGCTTTTTGTATGCTTGTTGTTTATCTACGCTACAACAATTTTAATATAATATTTCTCAATTTTGATTAAAATAATAATAATAATAATAATAATAAATTGAAAAAAATTAAAAAAATAAAAACAAATCATAATTTATAAAACAAAAAATAAAATAAAATAATAAATAAATGTAAAGGACGCTTTTCTTATGGATGGGACTGAGGTTTAATGTGAGGCACCTCTAGTGCTCTCGGACCTACGGCTAGGCAAGTCGAGGGCCCCTTTCTCTCCTTCTTTTCTTGGGGTTTTCCTCACGTGTTGCTATGTTCTTAGACAACTCTTCTAGATGGTTTTCTTCCCATGCCTTTTTCAAATCCTCTGTGGTCTCTCCCCCTGTCAAGCCATAACTATGTTGTCTAGATCCTCCTTAATTGGAGGCCTAGGTGGCTACCTTTCGTCCCTCTTTTTAAATGGAAGTTAAACTAGTAGATTTCAGGGATGGTCTCCTAGGTGAGAAGGCCATATTCCCTATGGAATCCAAATTGATCTTAAGTTAGAGTTGTGAGTCCTCAGTTCCGTTGAGCTATGGATCTTCGTTGATTGTCTATGTTGGTAAGTTGGTGAGTACAAGGGAGGCTTAGGATCCCCCCCTCGTTTCCAGATATGGAGTCTTCCAAGGTACCCCTTCCCCCCCTTTCCTATCCTTCTTCGACCTTTGTTACTGTGTGACTCCCTCTTCCTCCCACTCTCGTCTCCCCGACGGTCTCTCATTCCCTTTCTTCCCTAGTGCCTCAGTTGTCTCTCCCCCCTCAGACTTGGGAAACCTTGGATTCTAGTTCTCAAGAGAAGAACAGTAAACCCTCTTTGTGTAGGTGTATAAGAGTACAAATTAGTAAGGCTGCAATGGTAGTCAGTCAAGACGTATCATTGGAAGATTTTGCGGAAAGATTTTTCAAGCGCACGTGCTCTCATAGTGAGTTCGAGAGACTTGGATTCAGGAGATAGGTTATACCATAGCATTCCACATTCTTCCTAGTGGATGGATATGCTTCAAATTCTCTATAGAGGGTGATGCAGAGAGAATTGTGCACAAGAATTGGTGATGGGATGTAAGTTTCAATCCTCTTTGTGCTCCAATCTCTGTAATGCAGGTGTGGGAAATTTTTACAGGGTTACCGATTCAATTTTGGAAAGAACCCCTCCTTTGTGCTATAGGGGATAAAATTGATCAAGATCAAGTTGGTATAATTCAGTTCGTAAGGGGAGATGTTAGTATATTTAGAAACTTAGGATTTAGTTAATATCTACTTGGTATAATGTGTCTTTAGGTAAAAAAATTCGTGTGTTTCTTTAGTATGCATTGTTATGCACTTGCAGTTATGTAATCCAACGGTCACAATATGTTCTAGACTTAGAGTGATCCAATGACTCATATTTTCCTCGATCTTAACAACTATATTGATCCATTGCTTAACACCGAATTGGTCCATGATCTCTATTTAAAAATAATGGAGGGTCATGTGTTGATGATCAATTGTGATAAAATCTCTTGTAAAATATTTTTCTTTTGCATTAATATATTGCCTCAAGTGACCACATTGGTTGGGGTTGTGGATTGTTTCCCTCTTAGAGGGTTTTAATCATGTAAAAACATTAGTGTTATAATCTTTGATCTCGTTGTTTGAGTGGTTACTTAAAGATTTTGTCTTGTGTGGGAATACCCTATTTTGTTGAACACTTCATACATACAAAATTGTCTATGCTTGCTTCCTATTTCTAGCATGCAAGCATATCATTAATTTATGGGTCCCATGTTACTAACAAGAGTATTTATATACATATAACTCCTTAACAAGTCATCTAGTGTAGCAAGTGCAGGAGGGGTTATCATGAGCCCTGGAGGAACAATAGAATTATCATTTGCTTTGGGTTTAGGCATTTCTTCTAATAATATAGAAGAATTATATGCTTTAATGCAAGGATTATGATTATCCATTGAATATAATATTCAATTGCTAATAGTGGTGGGTGATTTGAAGATCGTCATCGGAAAAATGGTCTCAAATACAATGGTTGTTGATAATATACTAGCTTCAGTATTAGAAAAGGAAAAAAAAGAGGTGATCAATTTCACTAGTATCATATTATTTCAAGTGCTCTAAGAGAACAACCAAATTGTAGATGAATTTGTTAATCAAGCCACCTTTTAAAATAGGGGATCGTTAGCATCAATGGAAACAAGAATGATCTATCCTTCCCATACACATTTCAACTTGAGGACCAAGCCACATAATAGGACGTTAAGGCATCACATGGCTCAACACACGGTAACCTGACTATATAGCAAAGGGAGTTATGAGAAGAGACCCGACTTTATCACATGCCTTGACTCATGCCTCCACACAATTATGAACCTTAGTGAGGCATTTTCATATGTCATTATAGGATTATGGATTATTGGTTTGCAATGCAATGAAAGAGGCTCTTGGTACGAGAAGGTAAAGGAATTATGGCAAGGTATGGTTTCTCTTTTGTGGTGTCTTTGCTTAGATTAGTGTTTTTTTAGCAATGGTGAAAATTCTCCCCTATCATCCAAACTAGGGGAATTTTTCTTTTTCTTTTCCTTTTTATGGAAGCTATGTATGTGTTTCTTTGTCACGATTTGGGTGTTTCTCTATTCCTCTTTCTCAATTTCACGTGAATTCAAATCAATTATTGTTATGGGAAGGAATCAATGCTTTACATTGGAAGGAAACTGCATTCATTGGGTTATATGGTGCTAGAAGGTGTTGAATTTAGAGTATTATTTTAGTTTATGTGGATTTTAATAGTCTCTCTACTCTTTTTTAAGGAGGTTTGTTCTCTCAGATTTTTGTGATTTTGTCTAGGTCTCTTTGGTTGGGCATATTGGAGCCTTGTTTGAGTCCCTCTTTGGCACATAAAATTCTATAAGGTCTTTGTGTAGCTCGACAATTG
Source organism: Picea engelmannii (assembly GCA_009831015.1). Classification (NCBI taxonomy): domain Eukaryota; kingdom Viridiplantae; phylum Streptophyta; class Pinopsida; order Pinales; family Pinaceae; genus Picea; species Picea engelmannii. The sequence continues at coordinate 200,655 of ML817860.1, read as the reverse complement.
GTGTATTTTTGGGTGGGTAGAATATCATCAATCTTTACAACCCCAACAAAAATTCATGAGAATGAAAAGTAGGTGGTCACTCAGGCTGCAACTATCATGGGAACACTTGTACACCATAAGTGTCAAATGGTAGTCCCAGAGGATAAATGTAATATGCTTGAAAACATAGTGATCAATATGAGAAAGGGAGACCAATTAGGGACCTCGAATCAAGTTTAGTGTGTGAATATTTCAAACGATGGAAGACTAAATGAGGAAAAGAGAGTGCATCAACTTGACAATGTAAAGGAAATTGAAAAACCAATCTTGGACCCCAACAATGAAGCACTAGAAGAAGTGGATAATAGACATGCTTTTTGCTAGTTTTACAAAATTTTTAGTATTTTAGGTTTATTTTGTAGAGTATAAACCACTCAAAAGTGTTGGGAATTTTTTTCCATGGACATTATTAGACTTGGTTACAGGCTAGTAGACAATATGGAATTTTGCTATTTTATGACAATTTTGGAACAGACCTGGATGAAATTATTCTGCAACTTTGGTGCAATTTTTTTTCTTTACTAATATAAAATCTCCTAGTTATGGTTAAAAAAAAATTCATCCAACAATATTGGGCATAGTTATGTAAATCTAGATCGTCACATATACTTCAATACTCATGATTTCCATGCTTTTGACCAATTGAATGGAAGGAAATCCTACCCACTTATAACACCATCCCATTCATTAACTAAATTAATGCACAAGTATCATATTCAAGGTAGGGTTTGCTTCATCAAGAAAATGAACAATAATATTGTTGTCCCATATTTACTATTAACCACTTCAAACACTTGGAATATTTGGGATTGTTATCATACACAAGCATAAAGTTTTGAAACCTACCCATCATAACCCCCAACACCTGCTATCAAAAGCAAAGTCTTGCCATGATAATCCATGTCAATATATACACTAAATGATGTCAATATCAGCGCTACCAACAACTAGGTAAGAAAACCATTGCATAGTAGGCATCGAGCTCATACCCAAGACAAAATTGATTTGTTGAGGAGATTCCCACTAAGTTTTATAATTGATTTGGGTTTCCAAGTGTGAAAAGAGGGATTTTGAAGTGAGAGGAGGCCACTATGTTTTAATAATATTTCCCACAATATTACCACCATTGTATTAGGATGAAGGGCTAAGAGAACTTCACACAAAACCATGCACAAATGGCATTCAAGTCAAGCTTTAATGCGAGGTATTCCAAGGAAACTATTTTCCTTTGGTTCCATACATCCCCAATGTCATCTTATTTGCAAATATAACCAATCACATCCACAAGTATTTGCTAAAGAGTGAATTACGCTACCAAGTATTTACAATGTCCATAGTTAGATTAATGTAATTCTTGGTTAACATCAATGCATTATAAGTAAATTATTGGATTCATATAGGCATTGAGGACTATATGGTCTTCATTATAGCTATAGTATAAGAATTTTCCTACACATTATTCACCAAGTAAAACTAACACTTTCTTTGCAAGTATACCATATCACAACATAACCAGAGGAGAGGACCATCAAACAATCATAAGAAAAAATCATTGTTATCAAACCATGTTGTTATAATTGCTTATGTAATAATGTTTCACATGTATTTTACAACTGCTATGTAATCAATTTGAATGAAATTATCAAAGTGTATAATCATATCATAACCATAGCATCAACATTATCATGAAATCTTTGCAACCATCATCCATGTGAGTAGAAAACATAATTGAAATAAGCATCACAATGAGAAATAATATCATAACCAAATCATCCTTATCACACTAGTGCACATTAGTCAATGGGCCCATTAGTAGCCTATATAGGAAGCTATTGCCAAGGCAATTTACTAATGGCAAGGTCAAGAAATTTAGGTGGTTATCCCTTTAATTTGAATTTGTTTAGGGACTTGTCACAACACTTTGCAATCATATTCAGGTTTATAAAAAATGAGGTCAACACCACCATCACCTCTTCCCAATATTTGTTCAAAGTGGAAGTGAAAGTGGACATTAAACCCTATCAAGGTGAGATTGATGTTGTTAAGTTGACTAAATGGTTACAACAATTAGAATTCAATTTCATTGTTCACAACAACGGACAAGAGAAAATGTATCATTTGTCCAACTAAAGTTAGAGGGTCTTGCCCAAACTTGGTGCAAAATTCATGCAGAGACACCTTGGATAGAGGGTGACCCCCCAGTAACTAAGTGGGAGGTGTTTAAAACCCATATTAAGTCCAATTTTTATCCTATTAGGTATGAAGAGGACCAATGGATCCATTGACATTAATTTTGACAAAACGAGGGAAAAGTGTACAATATTACACCACTAAGTTCAAAAAACAAGTTATTACATTGGGAATATCTCTTCAAAACCTAGATGTATTCCTCAAGTATTTGGGTTGTCTCCACAATCATTTAAGGAGGTAAGTGTTTCTCTTTAAAACTAGTGTCATTGATGAGGCCTATGTGCAAGCATAGTGTATGGAGATGGAAAAGAAGAAAGGACAACCAATTGGTTTCAAGTAGATAAACCACTAAGGCATTTCCAAGGAGGGAAAGGAAAGGATAATAAGATAACAACCATTATGCATTAGTGCAAGGAACTAAGCAACCAATCTAACCATTGTAATATCGATGGCCATACCATATAATAGTATTGGAAGCTAAATCCAAAAAAACATAAGAAAGAGGTCAAGAAGAAGAACATTATAGCCATGGATTTAGGCAACAAGGTATAGAGTGGCTCAGATGTAGATGAAAATATTGTCTACACTACAATGTAGAATGAGGTGAATCTGAGTAGCCTCCATCCCAAGCAAGAGGAGATGAATAAACTCTTCCATATCAAGGTCTAGGTTAAGAAGACAAAGTTGGATGCTCTATTTTATTATGGTTTATAAGTCAACCTCATAATAGAGGTTCTAGTAAATAAACTTGGATTGGAAGTTCATGACCATCCTCACCCATACCCATTAGGATTAGTAAATAAGCATGTGGAGATCAAGGTAATTAAGTAGTGTAAGATCAAATTTTCTATAAGTGAGGACTATAGTGAAGGGTGAAGAATTACACTAGAAAATAATGGACCAAATATATTAAACAATAATGCACACCGGGCTCAAACTTTCTCATTACCAAAGCATATATTTATACATGAGAGGAGATGTATCGGGAAGCTACCATCTCCTACAATCTCTCAATAAGCACTCCTTAATTCACTCAACACATCTAATATCAATCACAATAATATCTCTATGAGATATGATTACATAAACAACTTAACAATAATTAAATATAGAACAAATGAATCATTATTCCAACATCCCCCCCCCCATAATGATCATTGGAAGTATTCCAAGATCATCTTTGAATTTGCAAAACTTTTCCTTTGGTAGTGCTTTGGTGAATATATATGCTACCCTCTCTTCTATTCAAAAATACACCTTGTTGAACCAAATCTTGAACAAAATGATACCGAATATCAATATGCTTGGTCTTCTTGTGAAAAACGAGATTCTTGGTCATTTGAATAGAACTTTGATTATCACATATCAACTAAGTGGGTTTCTTTTTCTACTCATGTAGATCCTCCATAATTCTTCTTAACCATACTACTTCACAAGTTGTTGTCATTGCGGATTTATACTTTGCTTCCATTGTGGAGAGAGAAACTATAGGTTTCTTTTTAATACTCCAAACAATTGTTGTTGTACCCGTGCTAAATGAATACCTTGAAGTCGATTTCCTATCATCCATGCAACCTTCCCAATCTGAATCTATATAACCAATCAACCTTAAATCTTCTGTAGATCTGTATAGTAAACCATAGCCAATTGTACCACACAGATATCTCAAAATCCTCTTAACTACTTTCCAATGCAATTCCTTGGGTTCTACCATGAATATCAATACCATACAGACTGCAAAAGATATATCTGGTCAAGTTGTAGTTAAGCAGATCAAACTTCCAACCAATTGACGATATAGAGTAACACCAACTGAATTGGAGTGATCATGTTCGTATAAATTCAACTCGACTTCCAAAGGAGTTGTTGTTGGCTTGTAACACAACATTCTGAACTTCTTCAGAATATCCCAAGTATACTTGGCTTGTGACATGAAAATATTATCTTCCTTCTGCCAAACTTTAATACCCAAGAAATAATGTAACTCACCAAGATATGTCATCTCAAATTCAACAATCATATGTGACTTAAAATTTTGAAATAGTTCAGCATTGTTCCCTGTGTAGATAAAATCATCAACATATTATCAACATGTCACATCCTGAGAAAATTTATAGAGATTGAGCTCAGATAAAATTTTAACTAATCCATGATATTGAAAATATTTATCAATTCTAGAATACCATGCTCTTGGCGCTTATTTGAGACCATACAAGGCCTTCTTCAACTTGTAAACACAATCTTCTTTACTTGGAACTTCAAAACCTTCTAGTTGTTCTACATACATTTCTTCATCCACATAACTATTCAAGAAAGTTGATTTAACATCCATATGAAAAATTGTCCATTTGTTTTGTGCAACAAATGCAAGTACCATCCTGATTGTGTCCAACTTTGCCACTGAAGCAAATGTCTATGTATAATCAATTCCTTCCTTCTGTGCATAACCTTTTCCAACTAAACAAGATTTATACTTATCAATTGTGTCATCTTATTTATACTTAGTTTTATAAACCCATTTAGTACCAATTACATCCTTTCCTTTTGGTAAACCAACCAAGTCCCATGTATCATTTCTCACCAAGGCATTCAATTATGCTTCCATAGCTTCATTCCATTCTTTCTTTCTTTATGTTTCTACATAATTTTTTGTTTCATCCATCTTCATGACTTCTTCCATAAGTGAAAAATTCATAATACAACTTTGGGATCTAGTATTTTTTCTTTCAAAATTTCTATCCAACATATTGCTTTCTGAATGACCCCTTTCAAGCCACTTAGGCTTCTCCTTGACCGCATTTGCCTTTGCTGACTTAGAATTTGATTCATCACCAATATCAACTCCATCCTTTATTAATTCAATTTATACATGTTTTGGCTAATAAATTCCCTTCTCATCAAACACAACGTCTCTGCTTATTATAACCTTCTTTGCTTGAGGATCAAACAACCTATAACTTCTCGTTTCAATATTGTATCCAATAAAAATGCACTTCACACTTTTATCATTCAATTTTCTGTTATTCTCCTTAGGAACATGTGCATATGCAGTGGTATGTGCAACACTTGGTTTGTATCCTAACCATGCTTCTTCTGGAGTCAAATTCAATATTTCTCTCGTAGGACATCCGTTAAGAGTGTAAATAGTTGTGTGCACTACTTCAACCCAAAATCCATTTCTAAGAGACTTAGTTTTTAGCATGCTCTGAGCCATTTCAACTATGTTCCTGTTTTTCCTTTCCCCAACTCCATTTTGTTGAGGAGAGTAGGAATTGGTAAACTCTCACTTTATTCCATTCTTCTTGCAATGATTCAAAATTTCACTTGACTTGTATTCTCCCCCATTATCAATTCATAGGGTGAGAATTTTCAAACCACTTTGCTTTTCAACTAATTCCTTAAACTCAATAAAATGAGTAAACACTCCAGACTTCTCTGCAAAAAATACACCCAAATTTTCTTGGAATAATCATTAGTGAAAGTGAGAAAATAACGTTCCCTTCGAAAAGACAATCTCCATTGGACCACACAAATACAAATGTACTAGTGTTAGATGTTCTCTAGCCTTCCATGTTCTATTTGAGAAACTTTCCCTATGTTGTTTCTAAAAATTGCACCCTTCACATACTTCATCATCCCTCTTGATATAAGGAAGACCATTCACCATGTCATGCTTCCTTAACAACACCAAACTATGAAAATTCAAATGTCTCGTCCTTAAATTCCAAAGCTTTATATTCATTTCTTCTGTAACATTCAAACTGTGTGAGTTATTTGAATCAAAAGAAAGCTTGAAGATTCCCTCTTCAGTCATTTATCCTCTTGCTACTACTGCATTTGTATTCAACTTATCCATGATTAAGAACTCTTTATTATCAAACACTAACTTTTAGTTTTTCTCCATCATTTGTCCTACAAAAACTAGGTACTTCTTTAATGTTGGTGTCAACAATGTGTCCTCAATAAACTTATTGTTTCCATGCAATGTTGGAATTGCTACTGTGCATTTACCTTTAACTTCATAAACTCTTCATCATCAAATATAACTTTACCAGAATAATTGTCATTTATTCTAGTAAAAAACTCCTCCTAAGATGTCATATGAGTTCAACATCCTGATTCAATATACCAAGCTTCACTTTCTTCATTGTGTGCAATCAAACTTGATATGAATAACTTCTCATTCCTATTTTCTTCAACAATTGTATTGGCACCTTTATGCTCCATATCTTGTAAATTTACATAACATCCTTTTTCAAGATGATCAAATTTATGGTAATAATAACATTGTGGTCCTCGTCTTTCTCGAGATCCATCTCTTCCTCTTCCTCTTCCACGAGATCCTTCTCTACTTCTTCATCTTAACTGACTTGTACTTCTTCCTCTTCCTCTTGAGGTGGATGTATTTCCTTGATTATTCTATGACTGTTGTGGATGCTTATTCTAATTATGATATTGACCCCTGCTTCTTCCTCTTCCTCTATGCCTCGTGGAAAAAACACATTCCATTTCCTCATTTGGATTACTTTCTTCAACAGTTAGCAAAAATCCACTCAATTCATCAATTTTCATTGTGTTTAAATATTTGGAGACTATAATACTAGTGGTGACCATCTGAAATTTGGGCAAAACGCTTCTTAAAATTTTCTCAACCAATCTTCTTTATGGAATATCTTCACCTAATGACCTCATATGATTAACAAGATCTTGCATTTTTGTGATGTAATCATGAATGGATTCATTAGTTTGCATATTTTTGTTTTCAAAATTTTGCCTTAATTTTTGCAATTTAGCTACAACCACACCTTCATATGTGTTCTTTAAGATATCACATACTTGCTTAGATGATTCTACAACACTGATTCTTGGAAATTTAGATTCTTCAACTGTGCTCCGTATAAGAGAAAAAGCTTCATTATCCTTCTTTATAAGTTCCTTTAGAGATTTCTTGTCACTAACATTCAATGCTTTAAATTCTTTATTAGAAAGCATAATATATCCATCAATTACAAGTTTCCATAAATCTTTAGTGATAAATATGGGATGCATGTGTTTGCTCCAATAAAAAATAATTAGTGTGTGAGAGTTTTGGAAGCACAACATTGCTTGTCTCCATTGGAAATGAGCAAGAAAGGATGTCAAATCAACACATATTGTCCCACTTCAACCCGGGATGAAAACAACTGGACTCAACCACCACCAAATAAATATGTTCTTATTAAATTTGGAAATACAAAAATACGCCACAGTGCAATTACAATAATGAATAAACCCTTTTACAAACTTTGAAATTTCCACTTAGGATATCTCTTAATGAAAAGTGAAAGGTATTATAACCCTTTTACACCCTTCTCTTTCTCATTAAAAAAAAACTCTCTCTCATCTCTCAAACATATCAACTCTTCATCACAATGATTTCAAAGATGTTTAAACTTTGATTAATAACTATTCCACCTATACATATTTACCTTCTTTCATAATATATGTAAACATAAAATGAAGAGACGTATACAATAAATAAACTGACTCATAAATGGAGGATGGTGGAGGATAGTATGATCGACAACCAATCCACAATGAAGACATACTACCATTCAAGTAGAAAAAAAATAAAAATAAAAAAAATTATAACATTTGTTATCGTCCTCTCTTCGTGAATCTCATGCACTTAATTTATCTCATGATTTGCTCCAAATCGTTCTGGAAACACAACATGTACACAACCATTCTTGCTGATGATGCCGACCTAATCACCAACAAAAAAAATATCGCAGAAATCTTATGGATTTTATATGCAGGGTTAGATGACTCGGTAAAGATTTTTTTTGGAAGTCGACAGTAGAATGCTCCACGACCTTTTATTCTCCACGCTCAAACCCGCACTGCATGCTCTTTCACACCGGTATTTGCATTGTTAGAAGTCTAAAATGGAAATTCAACATCTTGCGAGATTTCTACATCCACTTATCATACCATAATGGAAATGGGAAAAGATATATGTGAATTTCATAACAAGACTACCCATTTTGGTTAGAAGGAATGACTCTATATTTGTGGTGGTGGATAGGCATCCACTTATCATACCATAATGGAAATGGGAAAATATATATGTGAATTTCATAACAAGACGACTCATTTTGGTTAGAAGGAATGACTCTATATTTGTGGTGGTGGATAGGTTGACTATGATCAGTAATTTTATTTTAATGAAGACCACCCAAAAATAATCCAATACAACTTATATCTTTATAAAAAATATAGTGAGATTACATGGAATACCAAAGATATTTGTGTCATGTAACAATGTTAAATTCACATAAAAAATATAGAAGAGTTTGTTCGATGAGTTGGGTTCTCAATTAAACTTTAGTAGGAATTATCATCTAGAGATAAATGGCCAAATTGAAAGTGTGATTCAGGTTTTGGATGATATGTTGAGGATATATGATTGAATAGGCCTTAGAACTAGGAGGAGTGTGTTCCCTACTATAATTTTCATATAATGATGGATATCATAAGTGTTTGAAGATGACTCCCTTTGAGGCTATGTATGGGAAAAAATACAGTTCACCTCTTAGTTGGATAACCTGGAAGCTCAAATGACTCGGGGTAGTGTGAGGAAGATTCAATGAAATATAAAGGCATCTGAGGATAGGTATAAGACCTATGTAGAAAAAAAGAGAATGGAAAGGAATTTCCAAGTGCGGGAAAATGTGTTTATAAGGGTGAAACTCAAGAGAAGCTCATTGAATCTTAGAAAGTGGAAGAAATTGGCCACTAGATATTGTGGACCATTTGAGGAGTGGAGTAGATTGGATGTAATATACCTAAAGTATATTACCTTTATATTTGTAATAAACTAAATATAATTAAACTTAACTATTATAAATAATTCAAAGGACATCATACCTGTGGGAAAGGTTGCATCCCATTTACTCAATGGTATATGAATTGGTGTCCATTTATCAATGTAATGTGCCAATGAATAATAAAAATATTTATTTATTTAATTGGGTTCGCTCCAAATTGGTATCAAATATTTAGGACTACCTGTACGATTTCCAAATCAATCACCGAAGAAATTAAACACAATCTTATGGAACTTAAGGCAATATTCAAAAAAATTATGTCTAAAATTATTGAAGGCCTGAACTACCACCAACAAATCCAAATCATGGGTAAGGTAATTTATCTCATGAGTCTTTAATTTATTTGATTCATAGCATATCACTTTTCCTTTTTCCATAAGAACACCATCTATTCCTTCTCGATGAGCATATGTGCCAATTATAAAATCCTTCTCAATACCTAGCAAAGTCAATATTGGCATTGATGTAAGCATCTTCTTTAAAAACTAAAATATTTATTCATGCAAGGGTTTACAGAAGAAATTTCCCCCTTTCCTCTAAAGATGTGAGAGTGGGTCCACAATCTTTGAAAATTATTTTATAAATCCCCTGTAATATCCTACTACCCCGAAAAGATTCTTACTTCACCTTCATATTTGGGTGTATGACAAGAATGTACAACTTCAATTTTCTTAGGATCCACTTTTAGTCCCTTCACTATAGTGTTCACTTATAGAAAATTTTGTCTTACACTACTTAGTGACCTTGACCTCTACATGCTTATTTACAAATCCTAATTGGTGTGGGTGAAGATGGTCATGAACTTCCAATCCAAGTTTATTTACTAGATCATATATTATGAGGTTGACCTATAAACCATGATCAAATAGAGCATCTAAATTTTTCTTCTTAACCTATACCTTGGTATGGAAGAGTTTAGTCATCTCCTCTTCCGTGGGATGGAGGCTACTTAGATTCACCTCCTTTTACATTGTAGTGTAGACAATCATTACATCTACATATGAGCCACTCTATACCTTGTTGCCTAAATCCATGGATAGAATTTTCTTCTTCTTGGCCTCCTTCTTGTGTTTCTTTGGATTTGGCTTCCAATACCCATATATGGTATGACCATCAATATTACAATGGTTACATTGATTTCTTAGTTCATGTTGATCAAAAAATTGGTCACCTTAATTTCCTGCTCTTGGAATAATAATAAAAATTGATATCAGAAGAAATAAATTTTGATTGATTATAAGTTCACGGCGTAGCCCTCAATCTCAGCTTCGTCATGCATTTTTTAGATTCAAAATCTGAGTATGTATGTTCAATATATCCAGGTTTTTGTCTAACCTCCCAAAGAGCGTTTTTTCCCTATGCAACAAAGATATTTATTCTTGGAACCACAACTATTGTCTTGGAACCATGCTCAATTATTGGAACCATGTCCATGTTCATTTTCTTGGAATCTTATCATTTTCTTGAAACTCCATACTATATTCTCCTCCATACTCTCCATGCTCTTCTATACTTATAATATTTTTGAAGTTTTTCGTTCTCCCCTCTCCCCTTATTTCTTATCTCCCTCTCTCCTTACTTAGTCTATTTCTTAATTTTCTCTCCCCTCCTTATCTCTTCGTACTCCTCTTATTACTCTTAG
>ML817860.1:160502-176760 GCA_009831015.1 Picea engelmannii | reverse complement strand
CATTCTTCACATAAGGTTCTGAGTGTTTTAAACTTAGATAGATAGTCTCCAAGGCAAGAAAAATCACTTGGACTCAAGGTCAATATTTGATTTTCTAACTGTTGTGCTCGAATAATATTGAGTTTACCAAACATAGATTCAAGATTGTCCCAAGCTGCTTCGAGGTCATCAACTCCTTGAAGATGGTACCTTAGATCAAGAGAGATGGACATTCCAATTAGTCAACGCACTTCGTCATTCCTATTATCCCATTTGGCTTTCTTATCATCATCAGTGGGGGTTGTTTTCATTCCCATGGTAATCCGATACAGGCCTTTACTTCTTAATAAATCTTCCATATGGGATCTCCATTGGAAGTAGTTGTTGTTGGTAAGCATGACAGTACTTGTAGAATCCATATTAAATATGTAGATAATACAGAGTTAAAAACTGAAACTAATGATCTGGATGGAAAGATCTCGAAAAGTTGTGCGGTTTTTAAAAAAATGGCACTGAAAACGGACTTCCGATGTGAGAGTTATGCCCCTTTTAAAAAAAAAGCATAAATGGTAACCAAATAACCACGTGATAGTGTAAGTTACTTTATGAAGTGACCCACTTTTATAAAGAGAAGTGGGGATCACTTTTACAATGAGGTTACCTTATAATAGAAAAGTTGCATGCAAAATAACTCTAAAATAAAATACAAATCTACTTATAGTGATTCACTTTTATACTTGAAGTGAAATGCACTTTACAATTTTTAGCGTGAACTTTTTCAAAAAAAGTAACAAAAGAGAGACTTGAACTCAAGACCTCTTACTTAATAAGGCAAGTTTTAACCAACTGATCTAGCAAAACATATTGTAATGTTCAGAAGGAGGATTGGGGGTGTTGGTGTTGTTGTTTTTGTTGTTGAAGACGGCCTTGGAGAGCATGCTCCAAAAAAACTCTTTTCACAGAAGAAAAAAATTTCGCTTCTCGATGACAACAAGGGTTAGATATTGGTTAGCTTACCCGGAAGATGCACCTTTTCCTATCTGTTTCTGATTTGTCGAGATCGCACAAGGCGCGGGGCAAAGAGCATACGCAGATATAAAAGAGTAGCAGCCCGGAAAAAAAAATACAAACCGAAATAAAATCAAAACTTTCCAAAAATTTAAAAGTGCGTATTTAGACTTTATACCTCCGGATTCTGACTGTAATGGCCGTATCTTGGGCAAACAGAAACCTTTTCGAGTGAAACAAAAAGTGTTCCTGAATGAAAAGCGTGCTCTGGACGCAATGGAATAGTCCTTTCATCCCAAAAATGTACATAAATTCTAGAAAATGGAGATGAGGCAACTCGGCTTCACGATCTCGATCTACAACAGGAGCGGGTCTTCAAATAGGCTCTGATACCATGTTCGACAACACATGTATTCCAACAGAGGATGAACACCTTCAGTAACCACTCACATAACCAGATCAAAGATCAACACACCGATGTTTTCACGTGGTAAAACCCCTATGGGGAAACATCCACGGCCCCAGCCAACGCGGCCACTTGGAGCAGTTTATTAATGCAAAGAAAAAGATTACAGAGAGATTTTACAAGAGAGTTTTTCACAATCGATCATCGGAAAATGACCCTCCATGCTCTTTAAATAGAGATCATGAACCAATCGGGTGCTAAGCCACGGATCAATGGCCGTTAAGATCGAGGAGAGTATGAACCGTTGGATCACTCTATGCCGGGAACATATCGTGACCGTCAGATTGCCTAACTACAAATGCATACTAATGCATACTAAAGAAACACACTTTTACCTAACGACATATTAGACCAAGTAGATCTTAACTAACTCCTAAGTGTCTAAATATCCTAACACAAAGAAGCTTCAATCATTATGAAGGAAACAACAAAAGAGAAGATCATGGTCAGTTAAGGCATGAATTCACAAGGAATACATCACAAAGAACATCATTCACTCCCAGGTATGAAAGTTTATTTTATGGTCATTATTTTATTTGTACTAACTTTGGACATAAAGTTGCAAATTGCAGAGCTTATGGAAGAAAAGGTCAAGCAATAAATGCATATGTGACTCCATATAATATTGAATGTTACAAATGCCATAACTATGGACATATAGCTCGTGATTGTAGAAGCATGATGGATCATTCTATGAAAGAGAACTTGGATATTGGATATAAAAAGGTTTGGAAAAGAAAACAAAAACATGTCAAGGAAGAACAAATGAATGAAGGACACCCAGAAGTCACACTCTCAGGATTAACAATAGTACGAGATCGGGACAAATCTACATGTAAAAAGGAAGATTCCAGATACAGGAAGGTTTGAAGAAGAAATGAAAAACAAGAAGAACATGTGAATGAATACCAGGTCCCAAAGATCATACTCACAGGATTTGCAGTAGTGCGAGATCATGATGAATCCACAGGAAAAGAGGAAGAGGTCAGAATTCAGAAAGAGGATGATGATGAATCCGCAGATGAAGAGGAAAATTACTCCACATTAGAGGGGGTATTTTTCTTAACCATATGGCTTGGAGACTCCAAGTAAGTATGAATATTAAAGAGGGGGAGTCTAAGCAACAACTCTATAGATCAGGGAACTATATTTCGAGCAGTCTGAAGTATTTGTAGTTTTTGGATATGCAGTTTCAGAGTGGCAGAGATTCTTTGTATAGAAGACTTTGAGAAATATTTTAAATAGGGAAATATTCAGTACAGATTGTTGTAGACATGTAGAGTCTAATTTGCAAAATTGAGAAGAAAACTTGAGAAGCTGGAAAATGTTGCAATCAACAGATGGGTCAGCATTGTATGCAGTTGAGTAGCAGAGTCATGGGAAATTTATGACATGTGGACATAGATGGATTCATGAGAGATTTGACAGGTCTAAACAAATACATGGAAGTCGATGAAAGCATGGTAACAATTGGAATTAGTGGAATTAGTGGAATCAGTGGACAACTGGAATAAGGAAGGAAAGAAGTCAAAGGCACAACATAAGCTATATTGTTAGAAGAAGGTAAGGTCATTGATGTGAACTTGACAAGTCGTGAAGACTTGAAGTTGGGTAACTTTGAATGCTTTTTTAATATGTCAATGAATTACAAGAGGAAGCACCAATGGGCAAAGAACACCATAAGAGAGGAAAGAAATCATATACATGAAATACCACATTGATCTATACGACATCTTGCAAAAAACTCAAGAAAGAGAAATTGTCAGAGAAAGAGATCAGAAGCATGAAGATATGGGGGAGAGCTTGAAGTCAGAGAAAGATTGTTCAGATAAGGTATATTGACATGGGGAGTTACCCTTTTACCCATGATGTCAAAGGGGGAGAAAGAGAAATATTAGAAGCATGAAGACAGGGGGAGCAACCCCAAGGGGAGATACCCTTTTCCATTGTTGTCAAAGGGGGAGAGAAACATGAGGAGAGAAACATAGGAGAAGCATTGGTCATAGGTGGAGTATGAATGTTGCCATCAATGTCAAAGGGTATATTGTTGGAAAGTCGGTTTTCATTGATGTTGTTGGACAGTTGGTTGTCATTAATGTCAACAAGCAGTGGTTGCCATTGATGTCAACATATGTGATGGGTGTATTTGGAGAAGTCTCTAAAGTGGTCCCCTTATTGTTGGAGTTACTTCACACACACCTAGGATTTATTTTTCCTAAGGTTTTTCCTTGTTTATCAGTCATTATTCAGTCTCCTATATTTTAGGAAGAATATTCCTCTAGGGAGAATATTCTCTTCAGTTTGACTAGTTGAGTGGAGTCTAGATGCTGCATTGGCTTTGTCACCATGCATTAGTTACTCATGTAGCCTATATCTATTGTAAATTATTCACTCCTTGAGTGTGGAATACATTTAATGATAATTCTTCCATTCTTTCTCTCTTGCTTCTTCTTTCTCAATTTGTCTTTGCAAATGTCTGTGGTATTTTCTAGCTAGATCTATTATGTGCAGGTTCAACACATTACATGGTCTCAAATTTGATGGACTGTTAATCAAAAGCTACACCATTTTTTTTTGCAGGTACTGAAGATTGAAGAACACAGCAAAGATGGAATCTATGTTTTACTCAACGACAGTACTTCTCACGCCTCATAACTATTTGGAATGGAAGCCAAAAAGTATGCTTCATCTTAGATGTAGGCGCTTGTACCAAATAACTATGGCAATGGAAGTAGAGCCTAATTCCGTCGATGGGAAAAATGACTTTCTCAATAAACAAGATATGGCCACAGGAAGTATATGCACATTTGTTTCTCCCGAACTTTTCCATCAAGTATATGAAGAATCACAAGAATCAACTCCAAATGAATTATGGACCAGATTGGAGGTTATATTTGGGAATAAAGAAGATTTTGAAGATTTCACACGGGAGGTTGAACAGATAGAGCCAGAACAGAAGCCATCATAAGATCAAGCCTCTTATTATGAAGAATCTTCTACAAAAGTATTTGCACAAATTTGTATTCCATTAATTAAAGATGATGTCTACTCCATTTCAGATTTGTTTTCTGAATTTCATGTGGAAGATATATGGCATGCATCTCAGGAGTCACATGTAGAAACTTTTGCATGTGTTATCACTCCATAAATCTTTTCGGATGATAGATAGACGAGGAAGGTAAAATTTTCAACCAAATTTGAGACCCGAAACTAGCCTTTCGGATCTGGAGAGGGCTCTTTCGGAAGGTGCAGTCTCCATGCAGGATATGGCTTCGAAAGTAGTGGCTAGATTTAACACCTTGATATAATGGGTTCTAGTTATATTGGTGCAAGAAAGTAAGACTTGGGCTATAGATTCGATCTAAGGAAATGATGGAGACAAATGACTTGGTGACTGAACTTGAGAGGACAAGTCTAGGCAAGTAATAGTCTTCAGTGTAAAATCGTAATGTGAGGTGGGAGAAAAACACATGAAGTAACTCAGAGCACCGTTGTGGGTGAATTCAGAGTTAACTTTTAGAAAAAATGTTTTGTCTAAGTGGCGCGAACAAGGGGCGATGTGCAGTGAATCCACAGGTTCAAAAATTTGTTCTGAAATAGACAGAAAATGAGATGAATAAAGATGACAGGAAGCACATACACAAAGGAAGAGGCGTGATACATCCAACAGCTACAACTAGAATCTTTTCATCAAGTTAAAAGACCTTTGCATTAAATTTAAGTCAAAAAAACTCAAATTACATACAATAGTTTTCGTCTACCAAATTTGCCAACCAACCTGGCTTACATCGAAAAGATGAAATATATAAACGAGGTCGCTGCTTGGGCTAACTTACTTTCTAACTGCTAACCCTAAAACTAGGAAAATTGAGTAGCATGCGTTGGAGACTCTTCGCATGGAACTGTCCAAAAATAGACAATAATCATGTTTATTTACCAATGACCGTTCGCAAATCTGCCACAAGGATCTGATCATCGGTCAGCTCTCGATATGAAGAAAAGATGTGTCAGTGTATCCCTTTGATCAGGTGTTCGAGCGAACAGGTGTATGTCAGGAACTTGTTATCTACTCTAACAACTTTGATTTCTGTTGCGCATTCATTTGTTGGAAAATGTGTGCGGCAAGTGGTTGTTTGATTGCCACAGTCGTTATAAAAAAGGTAGAGTGCTTTGGGGAAATGTGTCCTTCAAAACTGCCAATATTCGTCTTGTGTTTGCAGATGTAGAGATGAGCATCAGCTAGGCTCGTTTTTTCTGCACACTGGCGAGAGCCACGTGAGCCTCCTTCTCGATCACTTCGCATTCTCTAGGATACTCTGTATGCCTTTCTTTTGTCAGTCTCTGTGCTTCTTGCAGCTATACAATGGTGTATTTCACCTCTCTGAGTTGTCTTTTTAGCCATGCCACGTTTCCCTCGCGACCTTGTGCTGCTGACTCTTCCATGGTCTTTGTCGCTAGTTGTCACCTCAACTCCATATTTTCCTCATAGAGTTCAGTGATAGCCAGCTTTGCCTGCTTCAATTACTGAGATGGATCTTGATCATTTGCTCCTGTGATATCCGCTTTCCTTGTTCTTCTCCTGTCTTTGTAGCTCGATCCTTTATCAATATCTATCCGAATGACGTGCGTCAATAGTTCTTCAGCCTTTGATCTGGCAAGCTTCTTTTCTGGAAATCGAGCTTCCACAGCTTCCTTGTTCTTCCTCGGCTTGCCCCTCCTCCGAGGCATTTGTTGTTGGGAAGACGGGGCTTCCATCGTCTTCCCTTCCTGTGCAAATCCCTCTGCTTCAGGTTCTGCGTGGTTTGATCTGGTCTTCTCTACGAGTAAAGGAATAACTCCTTTCACAACCTTGGGAATGCCTGTTGCAGGTGAGCACGACTCCCAGTCATTTTGGGGCTTGGACCTTGCAATTATGCTACTCTGTGCGCCTTTCCTTACACTCTAAGAGGTCTCCATGGTGCAACCAGTGTGTATTATGCACGCAGTATATCCAGTAGACGCGCAAAAGGGGGGGGGATCTAAACCAAATGGACTGGCAAGGAAAATTGCAAACAGAGTGTGGGCCTGGTTCTACGACTGAAAAGAGTGTCGAGCATCCGAGCTTTATAACGAGTCGAGCAAAAGAAGGAATTATGCTGGAGGATAGTGAATTCATGGCGATGAGATGTTTCAAGTCAAGTTACAGGTTTTCCATGGAAAATCCCCGTGTGTAGGATACAGGCAATAAGGTTTGTTGGGCATGCATGAAACGAACGCCATGATTTTTCATTCCTTCGGCCTTCATGATGAACTGATAATAGCGGTTGTACTTGACGATGCGACTTCCATTAACTACTTGACTTGACCTGGGGCACGTAGAGACTGGTTTCTTAACAGGACTTGGCTCTTTGGAAAAGACATACCCATACCACTTATGCAAGTTCGATTCTGACATCCCTTCCTTTTTCCAAGTGCCAACCGACCACTTGCTGACTTCGAACTTACGGTGCTACGTACCTGAATTCACATGTTTGGACGCATGGGCCACAACATGACTTAAAATTGACTCTATCTGGAAAGAAAAATGGCGGTGCTAACAGCTGGATCCAACGGGGATGTTATCCTCCCTGCGAGGTAGCAAAGAACAATAGACTAGGTGCCTAACCATTGAGATTTATTCGACCTTTAGAAACTGGGAGAAGTAAATTACGGACATAAAATAAACTAAACCTATCGACGTAGCTTCCAAAACTTCAGCATAAACTTAGGGCCTTCACTTCGAGCTTCAATTTTCTGCTAACCTACTGACTCGACACAAAAATAGAATGACTATTTACAATGATGAATGACTTTAAAAGGATTTTATTTCATTAGGTAATGTTTGAGGAACATGTCATTTACAGGCCCCCAACCAAAGCATTCTTCATCTAATCCTTCTAGAAAATAAGCATTTCTCCCGCAATGATCACTGATTCTAAATGGACCTGTCCAAAGATGGTCGAACTTTCTGTGCTTTCCTTTGTCCTCGTTTCTCGTGTCCCATCTCAAGACTAGATCACCCAACCATAAATCCTCTAGCTTAGAACACTTATCAAAATCTTTCTTTATCTTCTCTTGATGGAGTTGCGACCAATTATACACCTTCTCCCTCGCTTGGTGTGTGTGAATTAGTTGGTCTATTCTCCTTTGTGCATCATTTGGCTCGGCCTCCTATTCTTGCAAGAACTTCCTTACGGGCAGTCCCAATGAAGTAGGGAATATTGCGTCCGCTTCGTAAATGATCTGGAAAGGTGACGTTGATATAGACTTCTTGGTGGTAACTCGATCTTCCCATAGCGTGTAGATAAGTTTTTTATGCCAGGCTCTCTTGTTGTCTTGTAGGAGTCTTTTGATGATCCTGGTCAAGCTCTTATTCGAGGATTCTACTAACCTGTTTTTTTGTGGATAGTACATCGTGGAATGCCCCAGGGTTGCATTGTCTGTTATGATGTTAATGAGACACTCGAACCTTGATAAGACGTTTGTCTCTGAGAATTGTATGATGACTGTGTCAGTAGCTTGCTTTGTGGGGATCGCCTCTATCCATTTCGTGAAATAGTCGGTGGTCGTGAGTATCCATTTGTGATGCACGAAGGATGGAAGATTTATCTCTCCTATGAAATCTAGACCCCACTGCATGAAAGGTGATTCGATTGAGATCATCTTTAGTGGCAGGGGTTGCAGCTTTACTCTTCCATCGAAAATCCGACATTCGTGGCAGCTTGATACCTCTTTATACACATCAAAAAAAATTGTAGGCTAGTAATAACCTGCTGTTAGGATTTTGTGCACGGTGGTCTTCCAATAGTGGTGTCCTCCATAGTCGCCTTTGTGAAATTCTTGTATAGCCCGCTTCACATCATCTTCCAACAAAAAGCTCAACAATATTCCTCTGGGGTCTTTCCAGTAAAGTGAATTTTCCAGGATGCAGAACTTAGCCGCTTTAATCTTGGGAAATCTGGCTTTGTTCTTACTCATGCCCGGAGGAGCCTGGAGATTCTCCAACACATATATGGTGTCAGCATACCATGGCGAATCAATGAACTGTTGAGGCACCTGTGAAGATTTTGCTTCTTGAGGGAATTTCGACATATCAGCGATGAAATTCATTCCTACAGCGCCATAGTACGACTGCGCCATTAACTTTGCAAGACCCTAACCCTTGATCATCTTTGTAGGCTTGATCTTAAAATCATATTTTAACATGGTCGCTAACCACTTGCCTCTCCTTCCTTCCGGGTCAGCTTGAGTCAAGATATCCTTTACTGAATTGTTGGGCACACAAACGATGACATGGGAGTGAAATATGTATGTCCTGAACTCTTTCAAGGCTTTCACTAAGGAATACACCTGTTTTTCCATAATGTCATACCTTAGTGGAGCGTCGCGCAATGTCTGGCTGAAATAGGCTATAGGTTTTTCGAAATCCTGCTCGTCTTTCTGTAGAAGCACGCCGGTAATAGTGTTTTCTGAGGCGAATGAAAACATGAGGAAATATTCGTAAAATCCGGGCTGGCTAGCATAGGATCTTTAGTCAACGCCACTTTAATATCTTCAAAAGACTTCTTGGCCTCTAGGTTCCACTTAATCTCGTTTCCCTTCCTGAGCATGCAATTTATGTGCTTTATGATTTCCGCCAGGTTTGGGATGAATCTCCTCAAGAAGTTCACCTTTCCCAGGAAAGATTGCACTTCCTTTTTACTGCACGGGGTGTCAATATTCAGGATTCCTTCAACCCTGTTGGGGTCTATCTTAATGCCTTCCTTGGAAATGATGTGCCCTAACATCTTTCCTTCTTCCACCGCAAAATGTGATTTCTTTGTATTTAGTGATATGCCAAACTTCCTGCACTTCTGGAAAACCTTATTCAGGTGCTCGAGATGTTGTTTGTCAGAGGTAGAGTACACTAGGATGTCATCCAGATAAATCACGGTGAACTTGTCCTTTTCATCAACAAACACTATGTCCATTGCCCTCTGAAAAGTGGCTCTAGCATTCATCAGGTCGAACGACATCTTGGCATACATGAACGTTCCCCATGGAGTTGTGAAAGTCGTTTTCTCTCTGTCGTCTGGGTGGACCATGATATGATTATATCCTGACAACCCGCCCAACATAGACATCTTCTCGGACCCCACCACTTTTTGTGGGATGTAGTCCATTTTAGGAAGGGGGTAGTGGTCCTTGAGAGACACTTTTTTTAAATTCCAGAAGTCTACACACAGTCTTATCTTGCCGCTTTTCTTTCTTACAGGTACCAAATTAGTTACCCATTTCGAGAATCTCAAAGAAACAATAATTTTAGCATCAAAAAGCTTTTTTACCCCCTTCTCAATCAGAGGTAGCAACAAGGGGTTTATCCATCTCAGATTCTATTTGAAAGGTTTTTGATCTTCCTTGAGAGGGATAACATGTTGGATTACTTTCGTGTCATATACTTTCAGGTCATCATAGCTCCATGCGAAGACGTCTGGGAAATCTTTCATGAGCTTTAAGTAGTCCTGCTTGACCTCTCGACTGAGTGTCTTTGATAATTTTACCATTTTTTGAGTTCTCCTCAGTCTCGATGTTGCAATATTCCATGTCTTCTTCACTTGTAGTGATCTTGGAGTTCTTAGCCACATCATTTTCATCAAACATATTTTCCAGCGGCACCAACCCCTTCGGAATAATATTATTTTTCAGTTGTACTATGTCCCTTCCGACGATCTGGTTTTGGAAAGGGTCGTTGTTACTGCATGCATTTGCGCTCTCATCTTCATCACCACAACATTCCTTATCAATGTTTGTAGTAGCAAACTCGTCGCTCATAAGGAGGAATATTTCCACCTGTTTGTCATCATCAAACACTTGCCAATATTTGATATTATCAGGAACTGTCGGCCTGTGCTTGACCTCGATTTCATATCCTTTGTTTGGGAAGATGGGAATCTTAAAAACTGAGGCCGAGGTGGCCAACACATTCGCGATATAATTTTTCTCTCAGGGGATAGAGGACATGTCATACTCTAAAAATCCTTCGAGGAGGTCCAAAGCCAAATTTTTGTATGCTCTTATCCTAGGGTGTTTAGTCTGATATACACCCTTTACCTGATTTATGATCAACTCGGAATCTATGCGCGCCCAATTCTTTCAAAACTTGTAAGCCCAAGATTAATGCTTCATACTCGGCCATGTTGTTAGCGCATTCAAACGCGAGCTTGTATGAGAACATCTTTGTGATTGCTTTAGGGGGGCTTACCCATACACTAGTCCCAACTCCTATTCTGCTGACTGCATCGTCAAAACTCATGTTCCACACCCCGTTTTCCACACGGTCTTTCGGGTCGACGAATTATATTATTTCCCATGCAGTTTTCTCGTCAGCTCTTATGATGGTTGTCAGTTCTTCCTCTTTGAAACTTGGGTCATTGTAGAATATAGAAGAACCCACCTCAGTGTCGATGGCATATATAGGATGATTGTTTGGCTGCGTCTTGCTGCTTGCCATGTATTTTAGCAACACTTCTTTGTACAACCTTCTGCCATGGCCAAAAATAGGGATAGTGGCATATGACATATCCATATTCAAAGCACCCTTCAAATTCGCAGCCACGACCTTGAAAGAAGCATGCTGAAATTTGGGGGTATGTCTACGACGACTACGTCCGTGACCATGTTCTTACCGGGGATTTCAGCCAACGACACAACTAGGTCTTTGATAAGGCCCAAACACTTGAATTTCCTCGAATCAAAGGAGAAAAGGTCTTTGTATGGCCTAGTGACATCCAAACCCAGTTCATCCATGATCACCTTTGGCATAAGGTTGTGCGACGCATTGAAATCCAGCATGGTGTTATGCAGGGTCATGTCATGGACTTTCAGACTGACATAGAACGGAGGGACATCTTCTGTATCACTTGCCTCTTCAATGTGCAGACCAAAAAGGATAGCGAGGTGATCATCTTGAATATTCAGAGTATCGAGGGTCCCACTCATCTTCAACATTTTAATGATTTGCTCCCGATACTCACCCTTTCTAATGAGTTCATTGAATGGGACATAAATCTTGATTTTGGCCATCTAATGTTCAAAATTGAAAGGGGAACAAACTTTCTCTACCTCTTTTCCGCTCGCCTCCTGGCCTGTCTCTTGAGCTTTCTTGGGGACCTCCTCTTTCGACTTGGCCTTCTCTATCGTGTCCTTGGTCACGCTGTCCGACCTTGGTCAGCTTATGGAAGGGGTGTCCACCGGAGGCTTCCTTATGCAGTTCATTTGTTGCGACTCGGTAGGCACGTCTTTACTCCGAAGGTTGTACTTCTTCTGGAACTGCATGATGGCGTTTTGATAGCCTTTCCTGAACTCTTTTGTCTCCCAAGACAGCGCATCATCTGTTTCAAGTATCATATCATCATCAATATCTGGCATGAATTATTCGTTTCTGCTCATATACTGATCATGCTCGCTCTTTGTCAAGAACACACAAGGGTTTTTGTCATCGCAATAATGCATCTGGTCATTGAACGTCTGGTCGAAATCCTCGTCCGCGTAATTTTTCTAGAAAGGAGATATCATCTATCATTCACCTTGATCCCTTTTCTCTTTTTGTTCCCTCTGTCTGATCTGAGGGATTTGACCCTTTCTGAGGTTTTGATTCCTGCGTTGTGGGTCGTTTTGTTCTTGGGCAGTAGGTCTGTTTCGCATGGAGATTCTCTCCATCAAATTCTCCATGGTATTCATCATCATGTCGAACTTGTCCTTGGAGGACCACAAATTCAATGGCTATGCATCTCCCTGGGGTCTCTTGTCGCCTCGGTTGAACCTCATTTTTATTTTTCTCAACGCCATCGTGTTTACTTTGACTTCAACAACGTTACTCATTATAGCATCTAGACTCATTGATCTTTTTTCTCTGAACAACAGGGTGAAATCATCGTCGAAGGAATCAACATACCACAACTGCACAACACCGGGGGGAGGCTTGAATTCAACAAGGATTGAGTAGTACACATTCAAAAAATGGGCTGAGAATTCTTGCAATGTCTCTTCCGGTGCTTTCTTTGTATTATTGTATTGTGTTAGCAGTTGCAAAGGGTTTTTCATGTCCCCCCATTTATTTAGGAACGATGTCTCGAATGCGATGAAGTCCTTAATGCTTGTGGGTGGGAGGGATTTGAACCATTTTATTACATCTCCCGAAAGGCTCTACGCAAACAAAATCATTTTTTCATCTGCGTAGTCCACCTCTTCCAGGTCGACGAAATCATTAAACCAGTCCAGGTGCCTCTGAGAGAAAACATTTCCCTTAGCGTCATAAAGCCTGATTCTCTAGCTATAATTTTGAGGCAAGTCATGTAATTGGGATGGCAGGATGAGGGGAGTAAATATGGTGGCCATAGCCCTAGGAGGATTCATATTCTGAGGGATATTATTTGATACTAGGGCTTAGAATTTCTTCGAGTCAAAAACAGTCTCATCCAAAATGGTTTCTGACTTAGACCTGAACAAAGTTTGCTCGAAGAATGCCTCAAACTCAAGGTCATTAATGCTCTGCGTGTTGTCTTTGGGCAACGATAGGCTTATGTCCAGGTAGTAGAACAGGTCTGGCGCTTGCTCTCTAGTCCTGCGCAGAATCTTCTCGGGGTCGTACACAGGCTCTGTCAAGTTTGGGTCAGGGTTCGCTCTAGTGTAAATCGTCTTTGGATCTAGGGTTCCTGAACTATGCTACTTGGAGCTACTGGTCTGTTTGGATTACAGTCGCCAGGGTAAGGGTTTCAACCGGTACGAATGTTTGTCCCTCTGTTACCCTCAGGGGTCAAATTGCAATGTTAGTCGTTCTCCCAGAGAAAATCTATTCAATTTCATCCACGGTAACAACACCAGAATGTTAGCACTCTATAAATCTGTTGGGTTGATAGATAGATGATGAAGGTAAATTTTTCAACCAACTTTGAGACACGAAACTAGACTTTCGGATCTGGAGAGGGCTCTCTCGGAAGGCGCAATCTCCGCGCAGGATATGGCTTTGAAAGTAGTGGCTAGATTTAAAACCTTGATATAATGGATTTTGGTTATATTGGCGCAAGAAAGTAAGACTTGGGCTATGGAGTTGATCTGAGGAAATGACGGAGACAAATGACTCGGTGAATGAACTTGAGAGTACAAGTCTGGGCGAGTAGCAGTCTTCAGTGTAAAACCGTAATGTGAGGTGGGAGAAAAACACAGGAAGTAACTCGGAGCACCGATGCGGGTGAATTCAGAGTTAACTTTTAGAAGAAAATGTTTTGTCTAAGTGGCGCAAACAAGGGGCGTTGCGCAACGAATCCACAGGTTCAAAAATTTGTTCCGAAATAGACAAAAAAAATATATGAATAAAGATGACATGAAGCACATATGCAAAGGAAGAGGCATGATACATCCAACTGCTACAACTAGAATCTTTTCATCAAGTTACATGACCTTTGCATTAAATTCGGGTAAAAAAAACTAAAATTACATACAATAGTTTTCATCTACCAAATTTGCCAACCAACCTGACTTACATCGAAAAGATGAAATATATAAATGAGGGTGTCGCTTGGGATACCCTGCTTTCTAACTGCTAACCCTAAAACTAGGAAAACTGAGTAGCATGCACTAGAGACTCTTCACATGGCACTGTCCAAAAATAGACAATAATCATGTTTGTTTACCCATGATCGTTCGCAAATATGCCATGAGGATCTTATCATCGGTTAGGTATCGATATGAAGAAAATATGTGTCAGTGTATCCCTTTGATCACGTGTCCGAGCGAACGGGTGTCTGTCGGGAACTTGTTATCTGCTATAACGGCTTTGATTTCTGTTGCGTGTTCATTTGCTGGAAAATGTGTGCGGTGATTGTTTGTTTGATTGTCGCGGCCATTATAAAAAAGGTAGAGAACTTTGGGGAAACGTGTCCTTCAAAACTACCAATATTCTTCTTGTGTTTGCAGATGCAGAGATGAGCGTCAGCTAGGCTCGTTTTTTCTAGGTACTGGCAAGATCCACGCGAGCCTCCTTCTCGGTCGCTTTGCATTCTTTGGGATACTCTGTATGCCTTTCTTCCATCAGTCTCTGTGCTTCTCGCAACTGTACAATGGTGTATTGCGCCTCTCTGAGCTGTCTTTTTAGCCATGCCACGTTTCCCTTATGACACTGCGTTGTTGACGCTTCCATGGTCTTTGTCACCTCAACTCCATGTTTTCCTGATAGAGTTCAGCGATAGCTAGCTTTGCTTGCTTCAATTGTTGAGATGGCTCTTAATCATTTGCTCCTATGATATCCGCTTTCCTTGTTCTGCTCCTGTCTTCGCAGATCAATCCTCCAACAGGCTCTAGCCATATGGCACGCGTGAGTAGTTCTTCATCCTTCGATCTGGAAAGCTTGTTTTCTAGAAATCAAGCTTCCACAACTTCCTTGTTCTTTCTCAGCCTGCCCCTCCTTCGAGGAATTTGTTGTTGAGGAGATGGGGCTTCTATCGTCTTCCTTTCCTGTGAAAATCCCTCTGCTTCAGGTTCTGCGTGGTTTGATATGGTCTTCTCTGCAGGTAAAGGAATAACTCCTTTCACAACCTTGGGAATGCCTGCTGCAGGTGAGAACGACTCCCCGTCATTTTGGGGCTTGGACCTTGCAATTTTGTTGCTCTACACGCCTTTCCTTACGCTCTGAGAGGTCGCCATGGCATGACCAGTGTGTATTTTGTGTGCAGTATATCCAGCAGATGCACAAAAGGGGGGGGGGGGAAGAATCTGAACCAACTAGACTGGCAAGGAAAATTGCAAACAAAGTGTGGGCTTGGTTCTACGACTGAAAAGAGTGCCTAGCATCCAATCTTTATAACGAGTCAGGCAGAAGAAGGAATTATGTTGGAGGACAATGAATTCATGGCGAGGAGATGTCTCGAGTTGAGTTGCAGGTTTTCCATGGAAAATCCCCGCGTGTAGGATACAGGCAACAAGGTTTGTTGGGCATGCATGATACGAATGCCGCGATTTTTCATTCCTTCAGCCTTCGTGATGAACTGATAATAGTTGTTGTAATTGCCGATGTGACTTCCATTAACTACTTGACTCGACCTGGGGCACGTAGAGACTGATTTCTTAATAGGACTCGACTCTTTGGAAAAGACATACCTGTACCACTTATGCAAGTTTGACTCTGACATCCCTTCTTGTTTCCAAGGGCCAACCGACCACTTTCTGACTTCGGCCTTACAATGCTATGTACCTGACTTCACATGTTTGGATGCATGGGCCACAATGTGACTTAAAACCGACTCTATCTGGAAAGAAAAATGGCAGCACAAACAACATGCACCATGCATGCATCTCAGGAGACAAAACGAGAGTCACGCACATCAGACTCAATTCTGATATTTTATGAAAAAAATTTGCAAAAAAAAATTGGATATTTGAATTCCTCTAGGGAAAATATCCAATTTCAAAAAAAACATCGTCCGAAATGGAGTTCAGGAAGTGAAGTTATGATCATTTTAAAATCAACAAAATTTCAGCGGTTTTCCGGAAACGACCGCATGATTTTCAAAATTTCATCCAAACTTTATTCGGATATTTTTCATTGCAAGAAGAGAAAGTGGATATGTGTGGGAATATCAATGGTGCATAATAATACTTCATCATATCCATGCAAACATCTACATCTTCAACAAAATCTTCAACAAGCACAAACTTGCACAGTTGCGAGGTCTTCTTGGAGTGAAAGACAAGATTGCTTAGCAACTGGTATTTGTTCCTTCTCATTTTTTTTTTATGCATTGTAATTTGAGG